>PISX010010425.1:0-69986 GCA_004024625.1 Mellivora capensis | reverse complement strand
TCACTAACAACAATACTAAAAGGTACATATTATCACCATTTAGAGTAGAATAAACTAGGATACTGCCCCTCATAAAGGGAAAGTCATTTTGCCCAACAACAAGCTAGAAATAAGTAGAGCTAGATTTCAACCCTTGCTCTGTCTGGTTTTAAAATTCATGCTCTTTCTACTTCAGTATATTTTAGGTATTCATATTTCTTCTAGCCTGATGCTTACATCATGGGTAAGGACAGTAAGAGAAAGAAAAAAAAGGAAAATAAAGATTCATTGAATAGCAAGTCATGTTTTAGTTTCTTTCATGTGCTTATAAAGATAATTACTTCTCTAAATGGGGAAAAACAGCAGCAACAACTACCAAAGAACTCTGAATTAGGAAGCATATCATTGATAGCTAAATGACCTAAATTCAAATATTTAAGTCACAGCTCACAAACCTCATTGAAATAAATCCAACATATTATATATTGCTCCAGGACTAGTGAAGAGTGTTACCCATTCATCTGAAGCTAAAATGAATTTCAGCAGGAAAAGCAAAGGGGAATATCCCTACCAGGCTGTCATTGACCCCCTGCAAAGTGGGATAGTATGGATAGTATATAGAGAAGGCATGAAGGGATCCCAAGTAGATCCCACTAACCCTCCTGGCTCATCATATTGAGAACATAGGGCATGTGTTTGAGGGACAAATCCCAGAGTTCTTTGGATCCTCTACTCTGGGTGTGAGGTTCATCTGGCTCAAAAACTCAAGAGTATTCATTATCTATGGTTGCTGCCCATCTGAGGCAGGTCCACATGGGCAGGGAAGTGGCTCTGCTTTGAATGCAGGTTCTTTCAAGTAACAGAGTGCATCTGGAAAGGCAGTAACAGCCCCGGGAAGCTCTGTGATGTCAAGGAGACCCGATGTACAGTTAGACAGGTGAGCTATCTCCCTCCAAATACAGTTATCCTCCTGATTCTCTAAGTTGGCAAAAAAAAAAAATTACATCAAATTGAAACTTCCCATAACTGGATAGTGTTTTCCCCTAATAAGCTAGAAGTTAGTGGAGCTAGAATTAAAGCTTAGAGCTCTTCTTGTCTCCCAAGCCATGTTCTTTCCAACATTCTTCCTTTTTTTTTTTTTTTTTTTTTTTTGGTATGGCTCTGGAAAGAGACTTTGGATGGGATGGAGGTGAGGGAACAGCTACCACAGCAGAGGACCAGGCCATTCACTTCTCAGAGCTGTATTCCCTAAAATCCACCAACATTCTCCATATTAAGCAGCCCTATTTTTTCTTCTATCCTTATGCCCCAAGGACTCCAAGAGAAAGGAAGAAAAGAAAAGCAAGGGAAAGGGAAAAAAGAAAAGAACAGGAAAAGGGAAGGAGAAATAAAGGAAGAGGAAGAGAGACATTTGCACATCCTGAAATAAACTGTACCTGATCCTGGTGCATGAGACAACAATCTTCAGCCCCTCTCACCCAGATGGAAGGAATAGAAAGAGAAAAATCATCAAGTATGTGAAAAAACTCAACACCTCAAAAAAAGGGAAAGTGTGAAGAATGAGAATTTTCTTCCCAGGAGTCACCCCTTGATTTCTCTGTTGAAAGGGAGTCCTTGACTTGGGGTATATAGTTAGGGAGGTAATTTATTTATTCAGATAAAAGGAAATTGTGTGGTTCTTGTGGGGGACAGGGCAGAGCAGATGTGAGTTTGAATCCAGACACCATGTTAACTCACTAGCCTTGGACAAAGGATTTAATTTAACTGAGCTTCCGTTTTCTTAAATTAAAAATGAGAATAATAACCTTCAGTATTATTTTTCGTTCTGGCTAATGTAAGCTGAAGTGGACACTTGTTAGAAGGAAGTGAATAATTTACAGGATTAACAAAGAGGGACAGGAAACAAGATAACATTGTGGTCAAGTTAGAAGAAACATTGTAGTCTCATCCAGAATTTCCACAAAGCAAGTAAATTCTTAGAGTTTTCAGTCATTTTATAGCTTGGTTGAAGATTTATCTACCCAGGATTAACTGATTTGATTCACAAACCCATCCTGGCTAGGAAATCTTAATTTACTACCTACCTGGATAGTATAAAATGGGGAAAATGTAATTTCTTAAAAGAAGGTCAGGCTGCTATTGCCAAAAAAAAAAAAAAAAAGTAATAAGTGTTTAACACATCCTCATACAGTGCTTATGAAGATTAGATAAGAGACTATTGGCAAAGGGCCCGATAGATAAAATCTAAAATTAGACAGGGGAGGATAGGTCATATGGTCCCATGAGTTAGAGGACCACTTGGCTCTTCTTTAGAATAGGAACAGAGCCCCTGAGGTCTTCTGAGGGATCAGAATCAGTCCTGCCATCTTCCTTACACCAATCTGAAAAGAATCAGCACAACGGGCTTCCAAACTCTTCTCCTTTTCTTCTAACCTGTATTTAGCAAGAAAATCTTTCCCTCTGTCCCTTCCCCTTCTATAGTTTCCTTTTAAAGATTTTATTTATTTATTTGACAGAGACAGCATGAGCAAGGGGAGCAGCAGAGGGAGAGGGAGAAGCAGGCTCTCCACTGGGCCGAGAGCTGGAGCGGCTGGATCCCAGGACTCCCAGGACATCAGGATCATGACTTGAGCCGAAGGCAGCTGCTTAACCAGCTGAGCCACCCAGGCACCCCCACAGTTCCCTTTTAATGTCCCCTGGGAGGATGATCCATTGATTGGCAGATGACAATTTTAATTGTGACTGTATCCTTGGAAACCACAGAAAACTGGCTATTTTTGGCTAATTTGTTATTGTGATTTTCATGACAACAGCCAAGGGTATTTTTAACTACTGTTTTTATTCTAGTTCAATTAGAAAATAAAAAATGATTAAACCCTTAGACTCTCTAAGTCTCTTTCTGTTTCTTTATATGCCCCAGTGGTGAGTATAATAAGAGCCAAGAGACAAAGCCAATACATATGTCACTTCCCTTCCTGAATTATCTGCAAGAAAAATGTCTAGACTATTTGGTGAGAGCAAGGTGACTTATGGTCAATAATGTCTTCAAATCCCATCCAGGCATTCATGGCCATGGGCCCAGACCTGCCCTGACCTGCTGCCTTTCTCTGGAAAGTGAGAATAACTAAAAGGAAAACCATTTCCCCGGAGTTCTGAATTGGTGTCAAGTTCTCCAGGACAGGAAATATGTAGCTATTCCCCAATACTGGCCGAAACCATCCTCCTGAAGCTCAGATTGTGGCATGATCAGACTCCTTATCTTCTCAAGGCTTACACTAGTCATTAGCACAAGAAAGAGGGACTCATAACCATCAAACCTAATTAATTTGCCTTTGCGTTTCTACCTAGCCAGCAGGGAACCTGGGAAAAAAGGAAAGGCATGTAGTTACTTTTTTATTGTCAACATACAATACCAGATCACCATTCTCTGGCACACACAGTGTAGACCTATATTCTAAACCTGCCCTGTCCAGTGCTCTCACCTGTGAATCTGAATCCGGTATATGTAAAAGCACAGGGACAGTCAGAGATTAGTCACTTGGACTGCTACGTATAGGTAAACTCAAATGGCAAGGCAGCAATTACCCTGGCCAGCAGAGCCCAGCAGGAAATACTGTCAGTGTGCGGCCGTACTTCTGTGTGCTCCCAGCAATGGTGGTCCATGGCTTGCTGAGCAGACTGTTTTTATATGGGGATGGGAAGAGCACTTTGCCCCTGTTACTTCCTTTCCAACCCTGCTTCACCAGACTGGAGAGATGATTCAATCCTGAAAAGAGAAGGAGTAAAGACTAAGGAAGTTTCAGCAAAGAACACCTAATTTTTTGGTCATAAGTTGTTTTTTGTTTTGTTTTGTTTTTAATTTATTTTTCTTTTCAGCGTAACAGTATTCATTGTTTTTGCACCACACTCAGTGCTCCATGCAATACGTGCCCTCCCTAAAACCCACCACCAGGCTCCCCTAACCTCCCACCCCTCGCCCCTTCAAAACCCCTCAGGTTGTTTTTCAGAGTCCATAGTCTCTCATGGTTCACCTCCCCTTCCAATTTCCCTCAAATCCCTTCTCCTCTCCATCTCCCCATGTCCTCCATGTTATTTGTTATGCTCCACAAATAAGTGAAACCATATGATCATTGACTCTCTCTGCTTGACTTATTTCACTCAGCATAATCTCTTCCAGTCCTGTCCATGTTGATAAAAAAGTTGGGTATTCATCCTTTCTGATGGAGGCATAATACTCCATAGTGTATATGGACCACATCTTCCTTATCCATTCGTCTCTTGAAGGGCATCTTGGTTCTTTCCACAGTTTGGTGACTGAGGCCATTGTTGCTATAAACATTGGGATACAGATGGCCCTTCTTTTCATTACTTCTGTATCTTTGGGGTAAATACCCAGCAGTGCAATTTCAGGGTCATAGAGAAGCTCTATTTTTAATTTCTTGAGGAATCTCCACACTGTTCTCCAAAGTGGCTGCACCAACTTGCATTCCCACCAACAGTGTAAGAGGGTTCCCCTTTCTCCACATCCTCTCTCTCAGTAATAGACAGATCATCCAAGCAGAAAATCAATAAAGAAACAAAAGCATTGAATGACACATTGGACCAGATGGACCTCATAGATATATACAGAACATTCCACCCTAAAACAACAGAATACTCATTCTTCTCAAGTGCACATGGAACCTTCTCCAGAATAGACCACATACTGGGTCACAAATCAGGACTCAACCGATACCAGAAGACTGAGATTATTCCCTGCATATTCTCAAATCATAAGTTTTTTCATACTATTCATTTTAAAAATTTTTATATAGATGGCTTTGAAAAAATTAACATTTAATTATCAAAAAGACTTGGGAGGTAGGAATTTTAGAGTAAGTTTATTTTATACAAACTTTCCACTCACTCCTAAATGCATTTTACAAAATCGTACAAAAGAGACCAGAAGAAACTCCCTTTGTCAAGTACTTGAGAAATTAGAGAAGAGAAAATCAGCATTACTACTGAATATTCTTGGAGTTGTTGGTAAGAGATGCTGACTTTGAAATTGACCACTTGGCCTTCAGTAGAGCTGTAGGATGCTAGAATGGCATAACCATTTAGCAAGTTATAACTGCCTGAGGGGGAAAAAATGCTACATGGCTGAAAGAAATAGCAGTAGGGCCAAGTGATGCTCACAGTGGTCTGACACACAGGAATATACGGTTATTGCTAATTGATAATGGTGTCTTATACAGCAGGGAAGGATGGGCTCACCAGTGTTCTGCTTGAGATTTATAACCTTCCAATTCTATGCCTAACAAAGGCAATACCGGGGCCATCGGGGGGCCCTTTTACAATTGAGTTACTTCCCAAATGCAGATGTCTTTGAACTGAGAGGAGGCAGGGTATCCTTGAGGGAGGATTCTGCAATAACAAACAGGTACTAACCGTGAATCTTCCTCACAGCCTTCCCCAAAGGGCCGTGGGGCCATTAACCAGGCTAAGTGGGCATTGAGTAAAGGGATTTACCCAGACACTGAGAGGTTGTAGTGTATTTTAGACGAGATAGCCTCAGCAACTGGCATCGTCATAATGGTGATCTGACTCATGGAATAGGTTTATTTTAGCAGGAAGGTGAATGAAAGCTCCTAAAACTCCCTTTCTATACCCAAATTCTAAGCTAAAAATATAATGGCATCCCTGAGGAAATTCAGAAGAATCTGCCACCATTCAAGATTTGAGAGATTTAGAGTGTTGACTCTTTCCACCTTGCCATTTATATTGCCAGTTTGGCTAGTAGAGAAAATGGATGACTCCTTGAGGATGACAATTAGCAGTCATATGTTTAATTAGGTAATGACTCCATTTATAGCTGGTTTGCTAGATATGGTCTGCTTACTAGAGGAAATCATAATCTTCAGTGGCCAGTATGCAGCTATTAATCTAATCAATTATTTCTCTTTATCCCAAAGAGAAGAGACACCAGAATCTATTGCTTTTCCTTTAGCAGAAAGAGCTAATCAACTTTACCCTTCAGACTTAGCGTTATTTCAGTGTTCTATATCTGTTGCACAGTTTAATTTGCCAGGACTTTGATCTTCTCACCATCCCATATATATCATGCTGGTTCATCATGTTACTGAGAGTAGAAAGCTAAAAGTAGCAACTACAGCGAATGTCTTGGAAGCCCTTGCACTATAGTAGTGAGGAGATGAATCCTTTACAAATAAAGAATTAAAGAATGCTTTTAATTTCTGGGGATCCAGTGATCTAGAGCATGTTGGCGTATACTGTCTTAGGTGAAAGCTTCCTGAATCTTGCATCCCCTGTTACTGAGAAAGAGGCAATGAAATCTTTTGAGAATTTTAGAGGCAACATATACCAAATTTGGTCGAGCTTTTCCCATCTGTTTACCAGATTATTATAAACATTTCTGCTTTGAGTAAGAGGAAGCTGTCCAGCTGGGCCAGGTTGTAATGCAGGCAGCTCTGCTACTTGGCATTCACAACTCAGCTGATTCCATCGTGTTTGAAATCTGTGGTAGATGACGATGCTGTCTAGAGCTTATGACAACTCTGATGGAAAAACCGCATTTCGGGGGATTTTTATGGATAAAAATCCTGTGTATTCTTTACAAAGTAACTATTACTTTGGAAAACACTTGTCTTCTTACTTTGGAAAACACATGCTCACCCACGTGCCCATTCAAAACTGAGACCGACAGCATGGACTGTATTATCTAGCAACTCTAAGCCATGAAGTCAGATGCACACAGCAACGTTCCTCTGTCAAGTGGAAAAGGTGTATATGGGACGGGACCCAAACAGTTCCTGAAGCACGAGAAAGTTGCATGAGCAGATGGCTCACACACAGCATGTCTTCTCTCAGCACACAACGGCTCCTCCATCAGCCCACACATTTGATCTCATGGGAAATCTCTTATGATTAGAGCAACCATAATTTACCACATAAACCAAGACATTTTGAGCTAAAAAGTAGGCCAGAACAATAGGCCTAAAACAAGACTGTCCTAGCCAAACAATTATGCATTTTCACCCCACTGCAGTGATTTTTTAACTGAGGGTAATCTTGCCTCCCTCTCCCAAGAATGTTTGGCAAAGTCCGGAGACACTTTTGGTTGTCACCAGTTGGGGGAAGGTATGTGTGGGTATCTAGTGGGTACAGGTCTGGGATGCTGCTAAATATCCTAAAATGCAAAGAAACAGCTCCTCCACAACAAAGAGTCATCCATCCTAAAATATGAATGGTGCCTAGATTGAGGAACTCTTCTATAACTACTTGATTTGAGGGGGGAAATAGCAACCTATGGGAAGTTCTGCATGACAGGCTAGTACCAGGGGGAAGTGGACAGTTCTAGCATTATAACCACACTCGGGGTGGACTAGGTGGGAAAGAGTTGAGGAAAGGGAAATAGCCCTAGTAGGCAGAAGTTTAAGGGTCATTACAAATTTTCCACTTGGACTAGAAGGAGAGAGATGCTAAAGTAATGACCCACCCAGATCTCTGAATGCAGGGTCATGTCCTTGGAAGGAATAAGGTTAAAAAACTGCTGACAGAGAGATTTGAGGAAAATATATATTAATGTGCCATTTGTAAGTCAAACTTGTAAATGGGCCTCAGAATCCCACTGCAAAAGAGGCTCTTAATTAACAAGTCTTTCAGTTAACCAAGTTCTATCAACCAGTCCAAGTTTCCCAGTGAGGATCTCAAAATGTAGCCAAAGTGACAGAGATGGTGACGAAGGCAAAAACCAAAACCAACCCCCCCAAAAAAAAAGATTGCCTTTCTTCCCAACTTAACCAGATACCACCTTTGTTCAATGTCTGATTTATTCTACGACACTAATAGTAATAACCATTCAGCAGCCCTGAATCTGGCACCATACTCTGAGAAACTCAGCTAGTCTCCTTGTGGAGGGGTGATTATATTGGAAATTTTCATAGAAGAGCCAGTAATTTGTTCTCATTCTAAATAGCATGTAAATTGGACTCAAATTTTCTTTACCTAATAAATATGCTTCTGCCAGGATCATTCAAAAGTCTTATAACATTAATATGGTATCATGCAAATGATGCTTCCAATAAAAAAATATAATGAAATGAATAAAACAAAAACAATAACAATAACCTGATGCCCATGGGATTTAATTTTATTTAATGTACTCCATCTTCCAGAAACAGCTTGCATCATACAATATGACCTACCAAAAAGTCAGTCACAACACCAGCTGGGAAATAGCACCTTGAAAGTTCAGGTCACTGATCTAGAGGGGATGGCTTAAACTCTAAAGATAAATATATGGTGTTTTTTTAAGTCAGTTTTTTTTTTAAGGTCTATGAATCAGGGAGTTCAGGAGTAAATGACAATTAAAATGTTATATCTAAGAGTATATTATCTTTATTTCTTGGTTTTCCACAAACCAAACTAACCTCTCGCTCATATAATATTTTGTACTTTCTTATTTTACTTACCATATGTAACAATGAATCCTATGCCATTTTATAAGTGGCTTTTTCTTAGGCACTATATCTTACTTTTCTTTGTTTTCTCAGTACTTAGCAGACAGTGGAGGTACTCGGTAAATATGTATTTAATAAGTGCATGAATAAATAAACAGCTAAGTCAATAAATAATAAATAAAGCCAAGTCGGATATTCTTGTTTTGTTTTGTTTTTTTTTTTTTCAAATGACTTCATAGGAAATTTGACTTCATCTCTGAATGTTCTTACCCAGGCCAGGAATGACTTAATGCTACAAGCATCATTAAGGAAAGGAAATAGTCATTTGCTTTCATTGATTTTACTGTCCACTTTCAGAGAAACAAATGAAAAATAGAAATGCACTTTTATCACATAACCTGTTCACTGTGACTTGCTGTTAGATAAAAATCTTAAATTATTTCAGTATAATCAGAATGCCAATGATTATACAGCTACATGATTCTAAAATGTATTCTACCATACTTGGAGTTATGCTGTGCATACCTATTCATCCACCTATCTGTCTGTAGGATCATCCTCTATCCTTCTACCTTTCCGTCTGTCTGTTCTAGGAGGCAACCAGCACAGAGTAAGCAGGAAATAATCATATAATATCACTTCCAAACATGTAATTCTGTGACACTTGAGACATTGTTTCTTTTATGATCTCTCTGCTGTGGAAGAATCACTTTGCCACTGCCACTAGATGTGACTGGCAAATCAATTAGAGGAAGGACTCTCTCTCTCTCCCTAAACTTTGGTTGAACTGTTCTAAGTAAGTAAGTAAGTAAATAGATAAATAAATAAATAAGTCAAATCTTGGACAGTCTCCTGCCTGGCTTGTTTTCAGTGATACACTTTGAATACATTTGAAGTAAGATCAAACTTTAATGGTTAGTTATCTCTGAAAGAATAGAAATCCTTCATAACCATAGTGAAAGATGGAAGAGGAGCCCAGATAGAGAGGTAGCAACAAAGCCGAGAGACAATAAAGAGCACCCTGCTGAGTCACTTAACTTTTGAAGCATAGTAAACTACTGCAAAATTTAGTGGCTTAAAAATATATCCTTTTATTTGGCTCACACTTCTGCTGGGTTTATCTCAATGATTCTTCTGGTCTTGGTTGGTCTGTCATGCATCTGCAATCAGCTGCCAGACTGACTGGTTCCTAGCTACCCTGGGATCCCCTCAGCAGGATACCTTGGGGGTTTTCCAGCAGACTGTTTCAGACCTGTTCACATAGCAACACGAAAGCTATCACAAGCATGCAAAGCCTCTTGAGGCCTAGGCTGGCAACTGTCACAGCTTCATTTTGTTGCATTTTATTGGTCAAAGAAAGTCACGTTGTCCATCAGATTCCAAAGGAAGAAAAATAGATTTCACACGTTGATGGGAGGAACTGCAAAGTCGCATTCCAAAGGACACAGACAGGGGTTAGGGAAGGTGGTCATTTATTTTTGCAATTTACTGCCCCAGTGTTCAGAGCAAGCTGACTGATCTACAGTGTGGTCGGCAGCCAGAGACTAGTAACATAAGGAGTCTCAGTTTAACGGATTAATGGATAGAATCTGGAGTTTTGAGTAAGAAGACTCCAATGTGACCAGATATTTGGCTTTGGACAAGTTAGTTTCTCTACCTGTAAGCAACAGGTACTATTATTTTTACCATTAAAACTAAAATTGTTAGTGAGGCACTCTGCTAGAATTTGAAGACAAAAATATGCTAAGACCTACTATAATATTTGACGTATCTTCATTGTAAACTAGGTGCATGAGGCAGACTTGGGCAAGTCACTTGGACTTTGTTTCCTGATGTGTTCCACAGGAGCAGTCCAACGTGGCCACTGCCCGAAGTCACGAGAGCAGTAAGTACCATGTGATAGATGCAGATGTTGAGTGATGAGAACTTGCTCCTTTAGAACAACCTGGGTCTGAGGAAGACTTCTCAGGAACATAGCCTACACTAGGATGGCCATGTGCCACCAAATAAAGAGGTGCACAAGTTCTGAACGCTCTCACTGATAAAGTGGAACTTTGGGAGGACCCTTGCCATTTTAGTAAAGGCAGTGCATTAAAATGGGAGAGGCCAGGCTTTGGAGTGTGCTGGAGTTGGATTCAAACTCTAAATCTTCCATAGTTTGGGGGGTTTTTGGTTTTGTTTTGGTTTTGGTTTGGTTTGGTTTGGTTTTTTTTTTTTTGTTTTGCCTCCCTAGCCACCTCTAAATCTCACACAGTTTTATGTGGTGACTTTTGCAAGCTGTTGAAAATCCTGGGTTTTTAAGTTCCTCAGTTGAAGAGTGAGTTCTGGGATCCAGGTATTTATTCAGGCTCTCTACCCTCTCCTACCTTTCCTAGTGTGAATGCTGCCAGCTTCCTCAGCAGGTCCTGTGCCTGACGACTGGATCAGCTCTCAACCAGCAGTTTGAACTCCTGAGAAAGACTATGCCACATAGATCTCCTGAATACAGCCTCTCAGCCAAATGACACATGTTTCTGTGCTTCATAAGAGAGAAGACAGATGCTGGTGCTGACATGACTGAAGCCCCATGGAAATATTAATTATGGAACCCCATTAGCCGTCCACCCAACCTGAGCTTCTTTCCAGTGAGCCAGTCTCAAGGGCCATTTTCTGTTAACTTATGCTTAATCAAATGTTCCATCGCCTTTAGGTTTTATCATCTCCAGTCCATTCAAAACCTACTTCTCATGGTTCTTACAATACAGAGGCCTACGACTCCACTTTCCTAATAAGTTTAAAAGTCACAGAAGATACCAAATGGATCTAACTATCCCACACAGCACATAATATGCTCTATCATGTTTCCTTAAATTACTGTTGGAGTCAGCTGACCCAGGCCTGGGGGAGAACCAGCCTTGTTATAAGCATCCCTCTAAAACTTCTACCCCTCCAAATATTTCTTCCACAGCATAAAATCTTCCTTCAGAGTGCTGGTTTTGTTATTTCCTGCCCGTGTCTGGGGTTTCAAAAAAAAAAAAAATGGGTTGCATATCAAATTCAATCGTATTTGAAAAAGCTGGCTACATATGATGACATTACACAATTATTTACCTTTACTTACAGGGTTTGATCCTAATAAAGATAAGATTTTCTGAATAATGAAGACACAACTGAAATCCCAGTGGGATAGATAAGGGACAAACCCTATATGTGCAGTGTGAAGAGGCAGCAATAAATCCAGTCATATCTAATTATCATTATCTCTTTAGTCAAACATTTATGCCCAATCTCCTTTGCGCAGGCTCTTGATTCCTTACTCCTAACTGTCCACAGTTTGCTTTTCTCAATAATTATATTAAGTTAGATAAATTAGAGTCTAACCCACACTAATTTTGCATAATATCCCAGTCCATTTGTGTAGAGTCTCTAAAAACCTCTAAGCTATTTCTCTAGGCAATAGGATAGCTAATTATTTACCCTCCCAGCAGCCTCCAAGGCACTTCTGATCCTATGTTTAGAACAGAGAATGATTCCATTCGATTAGGAGAAAAAAAATGCCCACAGATTTCCTAAGATAACATGAAAATTCCATCTATCCAAGGGGACTAAGTAATTTACTCTCCGCAGATTCCTTTGGATCCTGAAATAATGTGCAGTGATGCATGGGCACATGGTCATTATGCCCCAGATTTCCTCATTTAGGAAATCAATTCTTAAACATTGGGGATATGCAAATTCAATTATTCCTGAACTACAGAATGATAATCATGCACTGAAATCTGTATTAGCATATCCATGTGGAGCAGGCTTCTCCTCCCCCAGGGTTCTCTGCCACCTGTTGAATTAATTTGGTCTCATCCCTTGACATCCATCAGGTTCTGCATATGACAGGGGCAAACTAACTTAACCTGTTGTCAGAGGAAACTGCAAAGTTACATGAGAGAGTCACATCTCAACAGAACACTACAGAGAAGAGGCAAAAACTGGAACAAAATGCTTAGCCAATCCTTCAACAGCTATCCCTGAACAATACACCTTGGCAAACAAGGACCATTGAAATCTAATTAAGAAGTTTCCCTTCTGGCCCACTGGGGACCTGCACAATGACACAAGAACAGTGCTTAACTGGCATGGTGCTTGCTAAGCAAGCACCTGGGAATTAAATTCTGTCTTATTGTTCTTTTTAAATATTTCTGAACTACAGGGAAATTCTGTTGTCATGATTCTAGAGAGGCAGAAACAAGTTTCATTCTCAATCTGATTTTAATCTACACACAGTGAAAAAAAAACACCTTGCATTGTATTCACCACTCCCTCACTGACTCAAAATCTTCCAAAAGCTTGGGATATTTGTTATATATGGATATTTGTTCTATGTGATAATTTGTTATATATGGATATATATATACACATATATGTGTCAATGTTATACATGGATATATATTATATGTATTTATATACACAAATATATATATATATATATATATATATATATATATATATACTGCATAACACTTCCTGCCCCAAGGAGTTATTATATGATATATTTCCCAGCGTCTGTCTTGACTCATTTTGGTCATAAAATTTAGAATCTCCATGAACTCACATTTGTTGTCATGTGACTCAAGTGACTTTATGCACTCATGCCTTCTTTCAGAAATCTGCTATCACAGCTCTTAGCATACTATTTTACTGCTGTCCAGCTATGCTGCAGGGCTGTTCATGAAACAGTAAGCTTCTTGAAGAAACAACAGCATATTCATCTTCACATCCCACAGATCTAGCACATACAAAGTGTCCAATAAATGTACAATACTTCTGGCACAAATGGATTAAGGAAGCTAAATTTTCATTTAGTAAGAATTTAGTAAGAAATTTTCATTTAGTAAGAATGCATTGCCCTCAACCTTATTCAAGTTAGCCTCTTTAGATGTAAACAGCACAAGACTATATTACAGCACTATAATGTCTTCTGGTATGAACGTGATAGCATCAACCTTTGACACATCAGAAGAAAATACAACTTTATTTAGATTGATTGTGGAAAAGAAGTGAGGTTTCTGGTCTCTTCCCACATGCTCCCAGGTTTGTCCATCTTACAACCACACTGATTTCCCCAATCCAATATTGAACTATTATTTTCCTTTTTCTCCCCCTTCCCAGCACCGACTTTGTTCCTGCCTTCCTTCCTACAAGAACACAGTTCTTCCAGGCACAGCCTCCACTGCCTTCAGGAGGTTTCTAGTCACCAAGCTACGTTAATATTGCACCGCATCCTCTGGTCTGTGCAGCCAGGTTCTCAAACACTCCTTCGGAGAGCTTCCTTGGCGAAGAATTCAGGTATTACACAATTGCTAGGAACCTCCATGTAATGGAGATTGGGATTCTTTAAATATATCAATGAACTTATTTCTCTTTTAAATTTTTGTGTACACTGTCTCTTCCCTGAGCAAGAGGCAGCCTGCATGAGAGCTAGAGATAAAAAGATAGAGTTAAGAAAAATACTGTTTGTTATCTAAAACAAGTATAAAAGTCACAAAAGGACAATGTAAGAGCTAGGACGGACTGCAAGAAAGATGAGATTCTCTGTTCCTTTATCTATCTTGTAAATGTATCCAGAGAGCTTCTGGATGCGTGGGGCCATAGTGCCGGAGGAGGGAGGCAGAGGACGTGTGAGACAGAAGCAGGAAGCCCTAAGGCTGGCCTTTCTAGCCTGAAGAATTATTTGGAGGGTGGAGGGTAGAGTGAGAAGGAGGGAATGGATTATAGACTTAGATATAGACACTGAAACTATGAAACTTCTACAAAGAAATAAAATATCTTCTTAATCCTGAGGTAGACAAAGATTTCTGGGCTAGAACTCAAGTAGCACTAACAGGAAAATTAAAAAGTGATAAATTGATGAAGTGTTCATGGAGGGAAGAATTTAAAAATAAAATTTAAAAAAAAAAAAAAAAAAACCTTTGTTGGACCTCCAAACTCCCTTTGGCTTCTTGCGGTTTGGAGGCCCTTGATAGAACAGGCAGCAGCATGGCCACAGTCATAAGTTCCTCCACAGCAAGGGCCAGGGTGAAGTTACCAGACAACAGAGGTGGCTGAGTGAGGCATCAGATACTGCTGCAATCAGAGGCTGTTTCAACACCAAAGAGGGCTACACTGGTAAGCCTATCAGAGGAATTTACCAATCCCTTGCTGAGCTAAGGATGGCAAACCTCCAGTTACAGCAAAGGCTTTAGCAGCAAATACTAGTAGAACACTCAGGAATGGAACCAGCTTTAAAAGCCCCAAGTCCAGTGAGCAGCCGAGACTAGGCTATTTAGGGCAAAAGTCAAGACGAAAAGACAACCATAGGGGCTATGGACAGGTGGCGCCAAAATGGGCCACTTCCGCATGAAGATTACTCTGAGCTAAAGGCAATTACAAGAGAAATTCTGCCCCCTCCCTTACCTACATAGAAGAATTTAAATCGAGGGTGTTTTAGGGGCCTAACCAGCTGGAAGGATAGAAGTACCTTTCCCTGAAATGGGGAAGGTTGTGGCTCCAGAGGAGGGGAAGGGGGGGTTCTGTTTCAGACAAGTTAAGTATATGGTGCCTGCTGGACATCGTCATAGCGATGTCAAGAGTCAGCAGTGGATGAAAGGAGCTTGGAATTCAAGTGAAGACAAGGCTGGCAATATAAGTTTGGGAGTCATAAACGTTTGGATAATTTTTAAAGCCATAGGGATGGGCTAAGGAGCAAGTAAAAACAGAAAAGAAGCGATCCAAGGCCTGGATCCCAGGGCACTCCAGCATGGAAGATCAGGAAGACAGGAAATTCTCCAAGTTCAGAAAAGTAAAAGTGATGATGATACAATTCTTGGCTCAGTAGTGATTGATTTCACCAAAAATTGTCCATGTAACTGTATTAAGAGAAAGGAAGAATGGGTGGAGTTACCCAAGTAGGAAGATAATAAATATCTCAAAATTATAAATAAATTGAGATAAAGAGATGATATATGAGAACAGGAAGGAACACACCACAAGAAATGACTAAAGAGTAGAAAATAGCTTTTTTTGCAGGGGTCAGGGGGTAGAAGGGTGAGAAAGGAAAGAATGGAGCAAGAAGTTACACTTCATTTAAACTTTATATAGTTTACCTTTGGACAACACAGGCATTAGGCCATCTGACTCCCCACACAGTGGAAGATCTGCATACAGCTTTTGACCTCCCAAAGTTTAACTACTTAAGAGTCTGCTGTTGGCCTAAACGGTTAATGAATACAAATTTGTATGTTATGTGTATTAGACACCATATTCCTACCATAAAACAAGGTAGAGAAAATTTTTAAAAAGAATGAAAGTAATTAGCAAAGATAAATTCTATCTGAGTGACCCATCCGGGTGGCTGGGCAAAGACCTAATTACTAAACATCTGCTCCTCTTCTTATTGCCCTGTGAACTGCATTCCTTTCCTCTGATGTCCCAGATCCCTGTAACCTTGTCCTCGATTCAGGATGACATATATTCCTCATTTTGCCTGTCTTTGGAACTTCCATGTCTTTTTGGATTCCCTGTATGTACCTATTAAATTTGATTTTCTCCTGTTAATCTGTGTTATGTCCATTCGATTCTTAGTCCAGCTAGAAGGACCCTTGAGGAGATGGGAATTCTTGCTCCCCAATAGGTCTCTTCCAACGCTTAATAGTAGGTGATTCTACTAAGCCAATTTCTTCATGAATGTAAAATGTATTTGTATGAGATTTGGGATTAGACTCGGGGTATTTGTGTTGCTAACCTATGACATCCATCAAGCTAGGCACCCACTACTATCCAGCGTGCAAAGTATAAATGTGACAAAAATGTGTCCCAATAAGGGCTCTCAGCCTGGTGAATGGATCCTCTAATCTCTACTTGCAACAGCATTTGCACATAATGTATTTTATTCTGTTTCTGACAGCCCATTGGACCATAACTTTCTTGAGAATGGGAGAATTCCTTATTCTTTGAATATTTACAGTGTATAATACAATGGTGTATTTATAGTAGAAGCATACAGGATAATCCATTACAAAAAATGATGGAATTTACCTCTAGCTCTAAATCTCCAGACAATTAGAAGAGTTAGACTTTTAAGAGTCTATTGAAGAGACTGTGTAGTAACCAAACATCTAAGATTTGAGGGAGTCAAGGTGCCAGAGGAGAGAACTATATTGATATAAACCTAAAATTATTTTTCATGTTTTCCCTGGATATGCTCCTTTAGTAGTTTCTACTTGGTAATAGAACAAGCATCTAAGAAGTCCAAAAGAAAATTACAGTGAAATGACCGAGATATTGTGTACATTCTGTATAGTTTTCAGCAGTCTCAAAATACTGAGGATATAACACATGGAGTTCCAGGACTGGTAAGAAGAAGCAGCCTCCCTACATTTTCCAGACTTTTAGCCACAGTATTTAATATTCTATGGCACAAGAGTAAAAGTAAACTGAGGGAGATCAGCCTTTACTAAGAATAAAAGCTGACTTGAAAGTAGTTCTAAATAAAACTCTTATTAAAACCTCTTAGTTGGGGTGCCTGGGTGGCTCAGCCAGTTAAGTGTCTGCCTTTGGCTTAGGTCATGATCCCGGGGACTTGAGATTGAGTCCCACATCGGGCCTCCCTGCTTGGCGGGGAGCCTGCTTCTCCCTCTCCCTCTGCCTGCTGCTCCCCCTGCTTGTGCTCTCTCTCAGTCAAGTAAATAAATAAGATCTTTTTAAAAAATTAAAAAATAAAACCTCTTAACAGACTAGCATTACAAGAGAAGGGACTTCTTTAATATGATGAAATGTACTTTAAATATATATACATATTTATATATAAATATAGAGAGAAATAAATAATATAGTATAATAAATAAATACATATCTATTTATTACTTAATTGTAAAATATCTAAAGATTTTCTTCTTATCCAGAATGAGACAAAAATACCCCTTTTTATATTCACAAATGACACTACAGACAAGGGCTGATATCCAAGATCTGTAAAGAACTCAAACTCAACACTCAAAAAACAGATAATCACATCCAAAAAAAATGGGCAGAAAACATGAACAGACACTTCTCCAAAGAAGACATATAAATGGCTAACAGATCCATGAAAAACTGTTCATCATCATTAGCCATCAGGGAGATTCAAATCAAAACCACATTGAGATACCACCTTACACCAGTTAGAATGGCCAAAATTAACAAGACAGTAAACAAGTGTTGGGGAGAAGATGTGGAGAAAGAGGAACCCTCTTACACTGTTGATGGTAATACAAGTTGGTGTAGCCACTTTGGAAAACAGTGTGGAGATTCCTTAAGAAATTAAAAATAGAGCTACCATATGACCCTGCAATTGCACTACTGGGTATTTACCCCAAAGATACAAATGTAGTGAAAAAGAAGGACCATATCTACCCCAATGTTCATAGCAGCAATGGGCACAATTGCCAGACTGTGGAAAGAGCCAAGATCCCCTTCAACAGACAAAAGGAGAAAGAAGATATGGTCCATACATACAATGGAGTATTATGCCTCCATCAGAAAGAATGAATACCCAACTTTTGTATTAACATGGATGGGACTGGAAGAGATTATGCTGAGTGAAATAAGTCAAGCAGAGAGAGTCAATGATCATATGGTTTCACTTACTTGTGGAGCATAAGTAATAACATGGAGGATATTAGGAGAAGGAAAGGATAAGTGAATTGGGGGAAATCGGAGGGGGAGACAAACCATGAGAAACTGTGGACTCTGAGAAACAAACCGAGGGTTTTACAGGGGAGAGGGGTGGGGGGTTGGGTGAGCCTGGTGGTTGGTATTAAGGAAGGCACATATTGCATGGAGCACTGGATGTGGTGCATAAACAATGAATCTTGGAACACTGAAAAAAATAAAATTAAATTTTAAAAAATGCACCTTCTTACTACTCCTTCTCAATATTGTCGTATAACCAGTACCATAGGACAACACATGTATATTTAATATTTATACATTCACATACACACACAGGAAGAAATAAAACTGTCATATTTGTAGAACATGGTTATATACATAGAGCATGTCTAAATGTATATAGATAAATATGGAAATATGGAAGTGTATTTAGCAAGGTCATTGTTTTAGAAATTAACCTGAAATGTGTATTTATATAACTAGCAATACACAAAATGCTATGCTTAATGATATCAAAAACATCAAGTTCATGTAAGTCAATTTACAAAATGCAGTCAATGTCTCTATATAAAAAACTAAAAGAACTTTTACAATAAGTTAAATATTTTTTTAAATGGAGGGCCATGCCATTTTCATGAACTAGAAGGTAAAATATATAAAGATACGAAAACACTAAATTGTCCTATAGATTCCATGCAATCCCAGCATATATGTGGGTTTGCATCAATTTACATACTGATTCTGAAATTTGTATGGAAATGCAAAAGACCAAGAATGCCGAGACGATCTTGGAGTGGAAGGACAAATTTAGAACACTTAAACTACATGACCAGACACTGGGTCTTGTTCTAAAGTTCCAAAAATTGAGATCAAAGGTTTTGGCATATTATTAAGCAATAAGCTGAAAAGAACAAAATGGAGTACAGAACCTGACTGTGTTCTGTACTCCATTTTCTTCTGCCACACATGGCTCTGTAATGCGGTGAGGGAAATACAAATATCATAGACCACAAACCCGAGGAGAAGAGTAACAATTACAAATCGTAACACGAAAGGCAAAAACTGTAGAGGCCATCTTTAAGCAACAAACTTGAGTAATGGAAACTTGAGCAAGGCAGAAGGGCCCACACCTCCAAGCTGAAAGCAAACAGGATCCTTAAGTGACCCACCTCAAAAGAGCTGTAGACTCTAACCTTACCCAGTGAGCTTCTTACAAACTGGCACAGCTCCCAAAAGAGGGAAAATTCCCAAAAGAGGGAAAAAATAGTTCCCATACCTCTTCACTCAACCCTATAATTGTGGACCCTCAACACCACCCCAAAACAATCTCTCCCCTGCTGTCCTACCTACTGCTCCCTTGCAGTGTATTCAATTAACTTCTACTTCCTTATTCTGCCTCGGCTGATTTCTTTCACTGCCCATGCCGCCAGCCCCCACCCAACAGGGACACCCCACAAAAACTACAATAGAAAACTTGGACAAAGGCTTAGGACATTTCACAAATAAAGGAGCATAGAAGTGTTCAATAAGTATATATAAAAGTGTTCAACTCCTTTAGTCATGTCAAAGAAAAATGGCGCCAAAGGGAGTTAAAGAGGCAAGGAAGGCCTTGCTCAAACAAGAAGCAGGGAAGTTTTGAAGGTCAGAGTGAGCTAGCAGGTCCTACTGGAGGACCTCAGGAAGGAGGTTGGTCAAGGCAGGAGTAGGCCATCTGGGTTTGCTAACAGGTGGTTTTCAAGAGACTGGGAGAAGACTGACATCTCAAAGGAGCAGAAATGCTCTAAGAAAAGGGAGGTAAATATACATTAGCTAGGATGCACCAGAGAGGGCTGAAAGCTCTCAGCAGAGGGGAGGAGGGAGAAGTGACAAAAGCAAGGAAGGAATGGGTTTTGTTTTGCAGAACCACTTCTAGCCAGAGAGATGCCCAGCTAGGTGTTTCACCTGATAGCTCCTTGGTAGACATTCCTGGCCCCTTATGTGAACTAGTTTGAGCTGGACTAGCGCTAAGAACCTACATGGAAGTCCTTTGAGTTGTCCTGAAATTGCCTTTAGCTGATTATAATACTAAGATCTCCTATGATGGGCAGAGTTTTCTGCCATTTTTTGAATATATGATGTATGCAATAGCCTGCCCATGTGCTGGGCATGTGCAGGTGAACCAAAGTGCTTACGCAAGCTCCCTGCCCCTGCCCCCAGAACACTGAATAAAGGTTTCCTGTCCTTCTACCACTGGAGACATCTGCCTCCTTACCTGTAAAAATAATAAAGAGTTCTTTGTCTTCAACACTTTTTTGGGTTGTGTTCAGTTTGACACTCCCCAACCATGGTGCCTAAATGGGACATCTCTCTATTGGATGGGGGGCCCCAAATGTGGGGAAGCTGGTGGCATAGGCAGTGAAAGAATTCACCAGAAGCAGAACAAAGGAGTTAGATGTTTATTGAATACACCACAAGGAAGGGGGAGAGGGGGTCAGGACCACAGAGGAGAGACTGTCTGCAAAGAGGCAGTGGATGGAGGGTCGTTTTTAGAGGGGGAAAATGAGGAGGTGTGTTCACATATGAAATCTTCCCCTTTTTGGGAACTGGGCCTTGTTGTGAGTAGCCCACTGGTTAGTGAGGGCATTTGGATATTTTGAGGCTGGTCGCGTGATGCACCTGTCTGAACTTAGCCAGGTAATCACTGTGGCCCTTCCTGCATTCCACTGCTCAAGCCTGTTTGAGCAGCCTCTATACCAACGAGCACACCCTTTGAGTTCCATTACGCATAGTCAGGAAGAAATCTATGCAAAAGGGAACTTGAACACTATCTTGATCTTTCTTAAAATGATCACTAATCTTTGGTTTATTGATGTAATTTATTTCACTTTAAAACTGCTAATGAAGTTCTGGAGTTGGTAGAAATCTAAGTGAAACAACACATATGAAAGTACCCAACACAGGGATGGCTCACTGGCTCAGTCAGTAGAACGTGATCTCAGGGGCATGAGTTCGAGACCCATCTTGAGCCTAGATAAGTATGAAAAGACAAACAAACAACAACAACAACAACAACAACAAAACAGTGCCAACACCATGCCTGGTCTGTGCAGGCATATGCGTTGAATGAAATGACCAAATGATTGGATAATAATTGGAAAACTGGTAAATTTGTGCACACAAGTTATTAGCAGATGAATAAAGTACCATAAATAAGTGTGTTGGTTAACCTCCTAAATATTCACCAAGTGTGAAATGACGCCACCTCAAGCCTTGAGAATATATCTTCATTTAGATAATAAATATAATGGGGGTGATGAAAGGCACACAAAAAAAGACATCCAGGAATTGACAGCTTGCCTTGAAAGGATTTAAAAAAAAAACTTCTCTCACTTTCTTGCTCTCTCAAATCACACCATCACTTCTAAGATATAGATGGAGTCATGACCAGGCATGCTAAACTATAAGATTATTTTTAAACTCACATCAATCTTGAAAAGAGATAGATTTATCCAGGTATAGTAAAGAAGCCATTAACCAAAATGTTATTATGAAGAAAAGTCACATGACAAGATTAAAGGTGTGGAATTTGAACCCCTAATGGTCAGACTCCAAGCTGATGTTCTTTCTTGGCAGGTAGTAAAAATGTTCCAGTGCTGTTTTGCTGGGGGCATTTGCAAGGAAAATTAGGAAGAGCTCAATACCCAAGGTAATGTTATCGTTCAAAATAAACAAAGTGGGAAAATTCAATAAACCCCAAGCTCCAGCAAGTTATTTACCTCTAATTTTAGAATGCCTAAAATAAAACCACTACAGTAACAACAAAAGCGACTGCTGTCATCACCTTCCCTGTTGGAGTGACGGCTGCACATTTGTAAAACAAGGAAATGTGATGATTATTCGAGAACTATACACAAATGGCCTGCCTGCCTGTGATAAAAATGAGCTGACAGCCTATGGCTGTTTTCACATAAATTTGGGTCCAGAATGTCCCTAGTTAACAACAGGCCTCCCTCCATTTAGCCCCCATGCGGTTTTGTGTTTTTTTTTTTCCCAATGTAGGAGTAAGAATTCTTTAAGACTCAACTTCTACCAATCTTTCAGAGCTCGCTTAGACTTCTCAAGCTTCATTTTTGTGGTATCACATACACACAGAAACATGCACACATCATAATGGTAAATGCTCACAAGCTGTCAACCCTTCTACCCATTATAAATACCAGTCAGCCCAAGAATATAGAATATTAGAGGCTACCCAAGGCCCTCTCTGAGGCTCACTCCCATCATGACTATGCATCCTCATTAAATAAAGCCAGCCACAGCCTTGAGCTGTCTCTGTGGATGAGTTCTGTTTATGAACTTTATACAAATGCAATCATTCTTTATTTACTTTATTTCATGTAATATTATGTCTGTGTAATTCATTTATTTATATTAGTATATTATAGGAGTATAACACCATTTATTTATCTTTTCTCCTATTGTTAAATATATGAATTGTTTCTTTGGAGAAGTGTCTGTTCATGTCTTCTGCCCATTTTTTGATGTGATTATCTGTTTTGTGTGTGTTGAGTTTGAGTTCTTTATAGATCTTGGATATCAGCCCTTTGTCTGTAGTGTCATTTGTGACTATCTTCTCCCATTCCGTGGGTTGCCTCTTTGTTTTGTTGACTGCTTCCTTTGCTGTGCAGAAGCTTTGATCTTGATGAAGTCCCAAAAGCTCATTTTCGCTTTTGTTTCCTTTGCCTTTGGAGACATATCTTGAAAGAGGTTGCTGTGGCTGATATTGAAGAGGTTATTGCCTATGTTCTCCTCTAGGATTTTGATAGATTCCTGCTTCATGTTGAGGCCTTTTATCCATTTCCAGTTTATCGTTGTGTTTGCTGTAAGAGAATGGTCGAGTTTCATTCTTCTACACAAAGCTGTGCAATTTTCCCAGCACCATTTATTGAAGAGACTGTCTTTTGTCCACTGTATATTTTTTCCTGGTTTGTCAAAGATTATTTGACCATAGGTTGAGGGTCCATATCTGGGCTCTCTACTCTGTTCCATTGGTCTATGTGTCTGTTTTTGTGCCAGTACCAGGATGTCTTGGTGATCACAGCTTTGTAATAAAGCTTCAAATCAGGCAACATGATGCCCCCAGTTTTGTTTTTCTTTTTCAACATTTCCCTAGCAATTTGGGTCTCTTCAGGTTCCATAGAAATTTTAGGATTGTTTGTTCAGGCTCTTTGAAAAATGCCGGTGGAATTTTGATCAGGATGGCATTGAAAGTATAGATTGCTCTAGGCAGTATAGACATTTTCACAATGTTTATTCTTCCAATCCAAGAGCATGGAATGGTCTTCCATCTTTTTGTGTCTTCTTCAATTTCTTTCATGAGTGTTCCATAGTTCCTCGAGTACAAATCCTTTACCCCTTTGGTTAGGTTTATTCCCAGGTATCTTATGGTTCTTGGTGCCATAATAAATGGAATCAATTCTTTCATTTCCCTTACGAATGGCTAACAGACACATGAAAAAATGTTCATCATCATTAGCCATCAGGGAGATTCAAATCAAAACCACATTGAGATGCCACCTTACACCTGTTAGAATGGCCAAAATTAACAAGACAGTAAATAACATGTGTGGGAGACAATGTGGAGAAAGGGGAACCTTCTTACACTGTTGGGGGGAATGCAAGTTGGTGCAGGCATTTTGGAAAACAGTGTGGAGATTCCTCAAGAAATTAAAAATAGAGCTTCCCTATGACCCTGCAATTGCAATTACTGGGTATTTACCCCAAAGGTACAGATGTAGTGAAAAAAAGGGCCATCTGTACCCCAATGTTCATAGCAGCAATGGCCATAGTCACCATACTGTGGAAAGAACCAAAATGGCCTCCAACAGAAGAAGATATGGTCCATATATACAATGGAGTATTATGCCTCCACCAGTAAGAATGAATATCCAACTTTTGTATCAACATGGATGGGACTGGAAGAAATTATGCTGAGTGAAATAAGCAGAGAGAGTCAGTTATCATACGGTTTCACTTACTTGTGGAGCAGAAGGAATAGCATGGAGCACATTAGGAGAAGGAAAGGAAGAGTGAACGGGGAAATTGGAGGGGGAGATGGGCCACGAGAGACCGTGGACTCTTAGAAATAAACTGAAGGTTTTGGAGGGGAGGAGAGTGAGAGTTTGGGTGAGCCTGGTGCTGGGTATTATGGAGGGCATGTATTGCATGGAGTACTGGGTGTGTGGTGCATAAACAATAAATTCTGGAATATTGAAAGTAAATAAAATAAAATAAATTAATGGTACATAACATATTTTTTTTCAACTTGGCCTTTCATATGATAACTCTGTATTGCAAATATCACACATTACAAAAAATGTTGTATTGGAGAATCACAACTACTTTTAAGCAAATAATATAAAACTTTTCTTACAGAGGTTACATTTTTCTGTACTACATTATATCTGCTTTGGTATGTTGGTAATTTGCTGTATTTATAATAAATATTCACCATTAGAAGTTTGAAAAAAAATACATATATGGGTTGTTTCAAGTATTTGGCTCTTCACCACCCCCACAACTGCCAAAAAAATATTTAGGTGGAGGAGCTTCTCCACGAAGAGAACTAGTGCTGTAGAGAGCTACATTATCGTATGAACTAGGTATGGCAGACAGAGAGGAACATAGCAAGGCCTGGTTTGATGGGAGTCCTCTGTGTCCCATTGTTTCTGAGTGATCCAGCAAACATTTGTTTATCAAACATTTACTCTTTTTTATCTCCCTATGAATTGCGTGTTTTCCCTTTGAAGTCCCAGGCCCCTACCCCTTTCTCATTAGTTTAGAACGGCAGATACGTACTTCATTTTGCCTGTCTTTGGAATGTCTAGGTCTATGTGGATTCCCTGCATGTATGAAATTAAATTTAATTTTCTCCTGTTCATCTATCTCATGTCAATTTTATCTTTAGTCCGGCTAGAAAGACCTTGAAGGGAAGAGGAAAGACCTTGAAAGGAAAAGGAAAATTTTTTCTCTCTGTCATAGATATAATCACCAGTTAAAACAAAACAAAATGAAATCAAATGAAACTGGAAATGTCTGCCAACTACATATTTGTTATTTACTCTTTGACCTTTATCCCACTTTTGGAAATTTTACCTTGAAGTTTCATCTCTACAACAAGAAACAATACAGGCAAGATTATTTATGGTGATAGTGAAATATTGGAAGTGCAAAAAAAAAAAAATCCTAAAACCCAGAATGGTTGCATGTTCGAATAAACAATGATACACCCACACAGTAGAGATCTTTGCACCCATAAGAAAGAATGAGAAAACTCTTTATAGATTGATATAGACTTATACTGACAGTCTATTTTTAAGTGAAAAAATTGAAGTATAACAGAGTATACACACTTTACTACATTTTGTGTAAGAAAAATGACCTAAGAAATATATTCTGAAGCACATAGATGATTTATATTTACATGAATTAATTTGATTAAAATAATATATATTATCATATATATATATTTGTGTATATATTCTCACTTTTACAAAAGTAAATACAAGAAGATAAACCAAAATTTAATGAAAACCGGTGCCTATAGGTTACATGGGACTAGGATAGGAAAAATGGGTCTAGGTATGACTACTCTAAATTTTTTTGTGGTCTTTATTTTAATTTTTATAAATAAAATGTATAAAAGATGAAAAAGAAACACCCTAAAATAGAACAACAAAACACCACACAAAGAAATCTTGAACTTGAATTAGGTTTGTTGTTAATAGTGGTATTGATAGAGTATTTCTGAAATGAGTTGGTATGTATGATAAGAATAAGCAAATAAGTAAATATATTATTTTTATTGGGAGCCTGGTTCTCATTGAAAGAAGGGAGTTACAAATGCATAATAGAGGAAAGGGAGGAGAAACTTATGATGCTGGAATTGAATTGAAGCTATTAATATAAATTTGATAATATTTGATAATATTTGATCCACCAAATATTTTTCTTAGCTCTATATGCTGATAAAGCCTAGAACAGAAATTAACAAACTTTTTCTTTTTCCTTTTTTTTCCATAAAGAGACATATAGTAAATACTTTAGGTTTTGAGGGCAATATGTGATCTCTTTCATATATTCTTTTTTAAAAAATTATTTCTTTGTATGCTTTTTTGCTTTGTTTTTAGTTTGGTTTGTTTTGGTTTTGCAACTCTTTAAAAATTCTAGAATCATTCTTAGCTCAGAGGCTATACAAAAATGGGCCACAGGTGGGACATGGTCCACAGGGCATAGTTTGCCGACTCCTGGGCTAGTAACAAACTTACTATAGTGGCAATGAGCATACCTATTACTTAACTAATAGTTTTGCTCTGTTGATGAATTAGGCAAAGACAGTCTTAGCGTAGGGTCAAGGCCACAGCTACACCTTACAGCTGGCATGCGCTGGTCTAAGTGGATGCATGTGATTTAGATCCCATCCCTCATCCCTGGCTGGGTTAACTGCCATGAACATACATGATGTCTAGATTCTGAGTGGTCCTAAAAATCCCAGAAGGGAAGTGATCAGTTTCAGTCTCATCAAGTATTGAAGGGACTTTGTAAAATGTAAATCAGAGAACTCGGGCACTATTCTCATTTCCTTGGAGCCTTAATTATGACCTTGTTGTCACCTTTGTGAGGTGGGGATCCTGGTGATCAGAGCCAAAATGATGGGGGTAGTACTGACTGATGATTAGTAGACGTCTTTATTTCTTACAATCACTTCTTTTATACCTTCTGCAAAATCTGATTACAAACAGGATATAGATTTATGTGCAGGGTGTGGGCTACGTGTGAGATGTGATTTATGTGCAGGCAATCAAGCGAGACAAGTGAACGACTATCTCTTAGCTTGAAATGACAATATCTCTTAGCTTCAAATGGCAATAGCAAGTTAAGAATTCTCCACTTATCAGATATAGCTAAAGGAGGACATGAAAACACTCCAGGGATCCTCCCATGTTTATTCTGGGCTTCAGCCCAGGAAGACTCTTGCCCTCCATCTCCCAGAGTTTTCTCACAGGATTCGACAGGACCCCAGTCACATTGGTGAGGATCGGGGTTGTGTTCTAACACCTTGTAGTCAGAGCAATTAGTATGATTTTTGTTATTTTCAAATTAGGGACATGAGTTCAGAGAGATTAAGGGAGGTATCCAAGACTGTGTTGGTGATGATGATACCAGCTTTCTCCACAAGGTTCTTGGCTACCACTAATAACTGGTAAATATCAGCAAATAAAAATATCAGGTATATTTTCATCAGAGAGGCCTGAGCCCAAGAAATATGGGAGAGGCATGCCCCCATCTTAATTTAAATGGGATTATGTGTCCCTTTCAACATGCCTCTCTTGTTTATTTAGGCATTCATAATCATAGTCTCTGATGAAGCAACCAACTTGCAACATTTCACAGGAGACTATAAGACAGAATCTCAGAGGCATGTAGGGCAATTAACTTCTACAGCCATTCTCAATATTTTATCTCTACGCAATTTGCATGAGAAGTTAAAAAGGACAAGGATTACAAACTCACAGATCTGACCATACGTTTTGTTCATTTGTGGATAAAGCCCAGTGGATTGGGAAAGTTTAGGCAAACAAAGTAAGATAGCTGAGATAATTCATACCATGAAGAAGATTCAATAGCATTAGTTAAGCCAAAGGCAGCTAGGCATCCGTAAGCAAGAACTGCCAGCACCATAATCAATACGTTACCTCTGACATTTACAAACACCCTTTAGAAGCAAAACACTATTTTAAAACCTTTTAATGTCATTTTATGAAGTTGGCTTGCCCTTTAAATGTCTTTTCATTCCTTCTGAGAATTAAATCAGTTTCAGGGAGGACCCCTTTTTGATTATTTGAACAGCAGCTGGGGGTATGAAACTTAAAAAAAGAAGACTCTTGACCTGCTTGTAATATCCTACTGTCATTGTTACTGCCAACCTTTCAACTCTTCTACTTTCCTTTCTTAATGATTCTTGAAAGGCAGTGACAGCTTCTTTCTCCGTGGAAGCCCTGCTTGAGAACTAAATGGGACTGAAGAGAGATGCAGGTAAGGCTCTTTTGAATATGGCTTTAGAGAGCCATGGTCCTGCCAGTCTCTGGCACATAGGAGATATCTGTTAACTGGGTGCATTAGAGACCCATCCTTCCTTTTAAAATAATTTGCAAAAGTGAGGATTCCTCTGGTGACCGTGGGCAGGTATAAGGCCCTGCATGGGAGTTAATGGGACTGGGTAGAAGCCATAAGTGAGTGAAACAAAGGCTGGGTATGCCAGATATGTGGCTTGTGACTAAGACAAACACAGGCACAAATGGATCCGAAGGTGTCTCAAAAATGTGTGCAAGGCCTGAGGTCATTGCATACATAATGCTATTCCATAATGATCCTCGAAACCCCTACATCTCAGAAGAACCCAAAACAGGTGGTTCATGTCCAACCTCCTGAGGATGAATCCAAGAAGGACAAGACAAAGTAGATGAACTGCTTTAACAAAATGAAATAGGATACTTGGTGTGCATTTGCTGGTTGAAAACAAGATCCATAGCTCTCCCTTTTAAACATACAGCCAGCACTAGGTCCTTCAGAATAGAATTTCTTAGGAGTCACCAGATGAATGGAACCAGAAGTTCTGTACAGGAAAATTGAAACAGAAGGTACATCTAAGGCAGTCAACAAGATGGTATTTAATAACTCAAAGTTTTCCCCACAATACCGGGCTCTATCCTGCGACTCTTAGATAGGAGTCTTCAGCAAGTTATAAAGGCCATACCGTTGGGGCTCAAGTTGTTCTAGTTAGGAATATCACAGCAGCAGCTTCTCTTTGGAAGGCGTGAATAAGGAGAAATATAGATAGTGGGCCTAAGAGAAGTGAATCAGCTAGCTACTGATAGAATAGATCTCTACACAATATAAATGCTGATGCCCTTAAAGTGGAAGGATCTGTCTAAGAAGCATTCAAATTGTCCATCTGAGCACTGTCTGTGTGTGCATCTGCCCTTCCCACTGATCCCACTATTATCATGGATGAAAATCAAACCTTAATTGGAATCCAGCCTGGGACTCAGCGTAACCCACAACAATTACTCCAGGCGGTCCACTGGAGCAAGATACATATCCAAATGTCAAAACTTATAAGGATCATACCCTTAAAGCTCTTTATCAGTAATCTTGTCAATTAATTAAGTTGCCATTTGCCTCCCTCTGCTTAGAATTTAAGCCAGAGAAAGTTAAAATTCATTGATTCTATCATTATGTTATAGATAAGGAAATTAAAGCTGACTCAGAGAAAGAAGGATTTACCCAAATCTTCATAGTCAATTTTAGCCAGAAGAGGGTGAAGTATTCCTAATTTAATAATTCTCTATCACTACCACAGTGTTATCTTTGTCCACTAACCAGCCCGTTTCCTGTATTTCAGCTGCCAACAACGTCAGATATATGCAGCCCGTCTTCTGTAAATAAATAAGGAGCAACCCAAATACTACTTTGTGACCACTGATATCAAAGGTCTTGTTTTGTTATCTCTATGATTTCTCTTCTATGAGTTCCCTTTGGTTCTTTATGGATTCTTTCAAAATATGGTTATCCTTCCATGTGAAGTTTTCCTCAGCTGCCCTCAAGGCTCTGAGTAAAATGAGGACATTGCAGAGCACAAGACTTAAAATAAAAAGAAGTGAGTTTAAGTCTAGATTCTGATGCTCTATATTTGTTTGAGCAGGAAAGTCACACAAGTCAGTTGCAATTTCATCATCTAAAATACAACAAATTGTTCAAGATGACAGACCCAAAACATGCATATGAACCCATTACATGGTCTATTTGAGTGGAAAAAATGTACATCTAATAATGTCAGAAAACAAGAAGGGGTGACAATAATGGGAAAAAATTGGAGGAAGTTCTAGGGGTTAGGAAACAAATAAAAAGTGTTGACAGGGCAGATGAAAGGGAGAAAGTCACAACTTAAAGCATGACAAGTAAGAGATAGCATTCAAAATGGAGCCTCAGAGAAGCTTCAGATACAATCAATTTATGCCAAAGTGGGCATACGCCTTAGTTTAATCATAATGGTAATAAGTTAGCTGCTTGGCCAGAAAAGCTATTTATAGCCTTCCTGACCTCACCTAATCCCTATTTAAAGAGTCCACATAGCAAGCAGTAATTTATAATGCCAGAGAAAATTTTATCTAAAGAAAGTAAGCCAATCGGCTGGTCCCTAGAGCCTGTGAGAGGAGTAAGGCAAGATAGAGACAACTCTAGTACACACTTCAAACTGTACAGTCAGGAGACAGAAAAAAATAAGGTAGCTCCTTCCAGAGTTAAAAGCACCAATGTACACCACCTCCAAGATAAAGAGCTCTTTATGTGAGCTACTATGGTAGATTAGCCAGAATGCATTTTCTACCCTATAAGGAAGCTGCTTGTTAAAACACCCCATGGCATACACAGTACTCAGTGAGTCCTCCCACTCAAAGAAGAGTTATTTACACAGCTCCAGAGAAAAGCACAGCCTCCTAGGCATGCTAATCACCTCATCTTTGTTTGGGTGCTCACCAAGTGCAATGTAAGATAAAAATCATGAGAGCAGGTAATTTCTTTGGGAGGTGATTCCAAGAAGCAGATGTGAAGATAACAAGAATGAATCAGGAATAAAGAAATTCAGTGAAGAATGTATAACTTGAGGGTTGGCATTGGAGGTAAGTAGGAATTTATATTGTAAGGAACAACTTAGGAACCATGTAACAAAGAATTGTGTCTTTGAAGAATAGAAGACTAAAACATTTGTCCACTGACCTCCACTCCTACAGAAGGTGGGGGCTGCCCAGAAGCATTATCCAATCCACATCTCCATGTGGTCCTGGCATGGATTATGTGAACCCAAGCAGTTTTTAAAACCACCAAGGCAGAACTGTAGAGAGAGGTGGCAGGAAATGGAGGTAGGTTATCAGCAATGTGAGGGACTGGTCCAGCAGAGCAGCATCTGAAACCCAAAGGGGACCAAGGGACATGGTATGGTCACACAAAAGCCATGTTAGATTCATTCAAAAAAACTGAACCAATGGCTACATACCCTAAAAATATATATTTGACCTCAGAGAAGTTAGAATTGATCAAAGAAGAAAACTTTGAAATGTTTCTAGTATCTTCGGATAGAAAAAAAACCTGCTTCTTCCAAAGACAAAAATAGGCTTCCAGGGAAGGGAAGTAAACATAAAAAAAGAGAAACCTTCAGAAAGGTAAACATGTTATCCAAAAACAAAAAAAAACAAAACAAAACAGTAATTGGCCCGAGTAATAGAATAGATAGGTCCAACCACAAAGACCAAACTAAGAGAAAGTCCCCTTGAGCTGAAAAAAATAATTGTTTCCAGTTGATTCAAATGGCTACCAAAATCAGCAGTGGGAGGTGGGATGAGTCTGCACCTTAAGACAACTCAGGTAATTTCAGAAGTCCTAGAACAAAGAAAAAATTATAAAAGCATCCATAGTTGAAGAAAGAATCAAAGTAACATCAAATCTCTCATCTGCAGCAATGGATACTGAAAGACAGTGCAACAATTTTTTTTCAAATTTCTTATTTTCAAATCCTAAGATATATACCCAACCAAACTATTAAATACTGGAAAAAACGATTTTTAGACATGCCAGATCTCCTAAAACCTAAGACTCATATAATCCAAATTAAAAAAGAAAACCCTCAGAGATACTCCAGGAGTAAAAAAATGTAAAAGGAAGCAGATAATGTGGATTTAAGAAATAGCAGCACAGAGTAGTCCCTAGAAAACATGAATAAAACTTGGGGTGGAGATCAGTGAGGAATCTATTGGGTCTTGACACTTGGGTATCTTGCAGGTAGAAGAAGGACTTAATGATAAGAACTAAAAATTCTCCTTTATGCAACTTTCTTGTTTCAAAATGACTAATAATCATATAATCATGGCTCTGCAAATATTGTTTAGGGGGGTTTCAATTTTGAAAGGCAACCTATATACCAAATACAGAAAGTAATATTACAGGTATCAGAGAACAATACAAGTGCTATATGCCTTAAAAATATAAAAGTTTAGGGATGCCTGGGTGGCTCAGTTGTTTGAGCGGCTGCCTTCGGCTCAGGTCATGATCCCAGCGTCCTGGGATCGAGTCCCGCATCAGGCTCCTTGCTCGGCAGGGAGCCTGCTTCTCCCTCTGCCTCTGCCTGCCACTCTGTCTGCCTGTGCTCTCTCTCTCTCTCTCCCTCTCTCTCTGACAAATTAATAAATTTAAAAAAAATTCAGTAAAAAAGTATTTAAAAAGTATATATATATAAAAGTTTTTAAAAAGGTAGGTAAGGGAAGAGAAGAAAGAGAAGCAATTATAGATGCACCAATTTATTCTCCCTTCAAAAGTATCCTTTAAAGTTGACAAATCAAGAAATGCGACTGTCAGTATTGATCTCTACAGTTATAAAGGTCATTATTAGAAGAACTAAAATAATAATGTAATTGACAAAATTGAAGTATGGAAGCAAAAAGAAAAGGAAGAGAATAGTAAAAAGTGTTCCTAAATTCTTGATCTTTCATTGCCCAGACTAGATCAGTGTTGTCTAAAGTTGGTAACTGAAATAAGAGAAGCAGAAATAAAAACATTTGAAAATTTAATGGGAACTGTCACATGAATGAAAAAAGAAACTGGTTAAAAGATACTTACCTCTAGAGTGTAGCACTGGGGTTGGGGGAGAGAGGGAAAGAGAATGATACTTTCATATTCCCTTTTAGACAGTTTTCAAAAACTAGATTTTTCTATGTTCAGACTCTGCTTTTAAAAAGAATACTGTCACTAGGTGTTATACATAAGCAGTGAATCATGGAACACGACATCAAAAACTAATGATGTACTACATAGTGACCAACATAACACAATTAAAAATAATAATAAAAAAATTAAAAGAATACTGTCATAGAGACTCAAAACCCGATAGTTTTCCATCCGCAAATGAAGCTTTCCAGCCTCGGCTGTGTAGTCACTGGGATTAATAACAACCTAACCAAGTGCCCAGGATTTTGGAGAATAAATAACCTTGTCATTTCCAAACCCCAAACGCTGGCTTCATTTTACAGAGCCGTGTTAATTCCACTTGTAATCCCCATGAAGTGCAGGGACTTCTGTTATTTCTTATCTTTAAGCCTCTTTTATCTCTTCTGAACTCAAAAGGATCACTTTTTAAAAGAGCTGATGGGGCTGGGAAGAAAAAAAAACAATAAGAAATGACTGTGTTTTGGGAGATGAAAAGGAATGACAGTGATTAGGCTGAAATAATTAGATATTTATTCTTCCCTGCATAACTCAAAGGGATCAACATTTCTCTTGTGATAATGAGAATTTCATATATCTCTAAATTACTTTAAGAAAGACTTGTTTTCACTGAAAGCACATCAAACCCTGAAATATTCAATAATGTATCGAAGGAAAGAATAAGAATTCAGCTTTTTACTTCAGGGAGAAGACCTTATTTTTAACCTTCTTCATCCCACGGGAGGAAGGGAGGACACAGACTTCAGAGAATGTTGAAATGAATTGGTGAGTCTCTGAATTGAACCAGAACAAGCTGGTTCTACTGGTTGGTACTCGAGTGTGCCCAAATGTCTCCAAAACCCAGTGCCCCTATTGGTTCTAAAATAGAAGGGAATTTGATGAATGTGATCATCAAATCTCAATTTCTCCATTAATAAAAATCACCTGACTCCTGAATTATCTGGGCTTCTACTCCTTGATGCTACCAGAATTTAGGATTTATATATTTGGGGGGGGGGGAGGGAGTAAGAGTGATGTAGAGTATGAAGCTAGCAGCCATTCCCCATTTTGCTCTTGGAAAAATGAGTACTAAATATGTGTGACCTTTAATTTCACTCTGTTTTTAACCTTATACTTACCATGCCTATCTCTTTCCCACCACACACATACCTCAAACTGAGCTGCACCCCTACTCTTTGTGGACAGTAGTGCATTGGCCTTAACAGCAATAGTGACTTGAGGGCAAGATGGCAATCAGGAAACTCTAAGCCAGAATATTCACATTCTTAGAGACAGAAAGTAGAATAGTGTTCCCAGGGACTGGGGGAAATTGGGGAGTGGGAAGATATTATGTAATTAACCAATTCATAGGTACAGAATCTCAGTTTTGGATGATGAAAAGTTCTGAAGATGATTAGTGGTGATGGTTGTACATTAATGTACTTTAAATACCCAAATCTTTCATTTGTTAATTATATTTCAATAAAGCTAAAAAGAAAACATACTCATCCTAAGTAGACACACACATACACAACGTGAATGTAATGCCGCTAATCTTAAAAGTGGTTAAGATGGTTAAGTTTTATGTTATGTATAATTTATCATAACAACAACAAAGCTTGGTGATTTGGAGCTGGTTCATGTGAGGCAAAATGTTCTACAAGCCTCACTAAAGCTTGCACATACCACATTGCCATTCTATAACTTAAAGAAAGGGTTAATTGTTTAGTAGGAAGAACAAGTACAATATATGTATTCAACTATTTTGTCAAGTTAAATTATTTTCCATTTAAGAGTTTGGAAACAAGGTGTATATATATATATTCCATATGGCTGGAAAATTTACAAGGGTGTGTGTGTGTGTGTGTGTGTGTGTGTATACAGAGACAGGGAGAGATAGAAAGACATAGAAACAAATAGGGTAGATCCAAGGCAGAAAATTACTGTCATAATCAGAAGTCCTAGAAAGAGCAGTGGAATTAAGTAGACTGTATTTTTATTCCTTGACCCTTCTGCCTTATTATGTGCTCTTAGGCAAGCCATATACTTTTCTGAACATTATGTTCCGTCTTCTTTAAAGTAAAAACCCATAACACATGTTATATGGCCTATTATAAAGGTTAAATATATCTAAAATACTTAATACAAGTGCGAAGCACTTCACTCACAATGAAATGTAACCTCTGCAGTCCTGACCATTTTGTGGTACAGCAGTACCCCCTTCATCCACATGGGATACATTCCAAGACCCCCAGTAGATGTCTGAAACCATGGATAGTAAAAAACCCCATACATAGTATGTTTTTTTTCCTATACATCCATACCTATTATAAAGTTTAATTTATAATTTAGGCCCAGTAAGAGATTGACAACAATAAATATTTTATAATTGAACAAATATAACAATATACTGTAATAAAAGTTATGTGAATGTGGTCTCTCAAAATAACTTGTACCAAACACACCTTTCTTCTCGTGATGATGTGAAAGGAAAAAATGCTCACATGACGAGATGAAGCAAGAATGACGTAGACTTCGTGATGCAGTGTTAAGCTACAAATGACCTAATGATACGTCAAAGGGAGGATCATCGGCTTCCACACCCCCGTTGACACAGGTAACTGAAACCAAGGAAAGCAATACTCTGGACAAGGGGAGACTACTGTAATTCTTACTGTTATTCTCTTCTCCTAGGCAGCAACCACATTACAAAACACAGCTTATTATGAACGGCCAGAATGCTGGTCAACTCTTGATGAAATTTGGTCCTTCCTGAGAGTCAAATCTCTGTCAACTTTGAAGCAGAGTTCCTCGAGGCTGTGCTTCCCAGGACTCAGCTCACCTTCCCAAAGAGTAAAGATTCAGAGCAAGTGGTCAGATGAAAAGATGAAAGGCTCTGATGGAAGACCAAGAGCAGAGGCCAGCATGACTCATGGCAGCAGGCCTCTTTTCTCAGCGTATGCTGCAATGTGACTGACCCCTTAGTGGGCTGCCGGACATCTGGAGCTGTTCAAGGAAATAGAAAATTAGGACCTAGACAGTTGAAAATATTGTGTATTCCTCAACAGTACCAAAGAGAAAGGGTAGAGGAGGAGAATGACATTAGTGAAAGTATACCCTGGTCCCAAAATCCGGAAATCTGATGCAAGTGATAACACAGTTTACTGCTATGTTGTTCAATACAGTAGTTACTAGACACATTATTTATATATATATCTATATATATATATAATATTATATATTTATATATAAATTTAAATTAATTAATGCTAAATTAAATTTAAAAATCAGTTCCTCAGTCATAGTAGCCCATTTCAAATGTTCAATAGCCACGTGCAGCTTGTGGCTACTTTAATAGCACAGCCAAAGAAAATGAACATTTCCGTCATTGCAGAAAGTTTTATTGGACATTGCTGATCTGCAAGGAAAAGACAAAAGAAAATCTACTGCAAATATCTAGCTAGACAGATTTTTTTTTTTTGCTTCTTCTGCAAGGATCTTGATTCTTATGTGGTCTGGAAACTATGAGAAGCCCACAGGGATTTAATTAGAACTTTTGGCAAACTAGCTCCTCTTGACTTGTGACAAAACCTTCATCCCTTAGTAAAAACACTACAAAGGAGGACTCTGGACTCTCAGATAAATGATTCAAGAGTCATTTGCAAAGGGAGAACCCTTCAGTGGACTCTAACATGCAAGGGCTCTCCAGAGGTCACTCTGACCATTTGCCATTTTCCAGGATACATTTACATTATAATTGGCAGGTGGACTCTCTCCGGGTTTTAGTCCTCTTGGTCCAAAGAACACAGAGCTCTCCTCAGTGTCAGTTAAACTCTGACTTTCCTTCTCTGGACGTTCTTCCCCCAATCAAATTGACATCAAAATGCCAATAGTTAGGGGTGCCTGGGTGGCCCATTGGGTTAAAATGCCAATATTTAAAGAACCATTTATAATTATCCTTCAGTCTAGAACAAGGATTCAGGGTTTTAGCATGTAATCTAGCAGCAAAGTGACCTCTTCAAAGACCTTTGGGCCAGTAAGTAAAAGATATATAACTGAGTCATAGGCATAGGTTTTAATCAGAAAAATCCAGAAGTTGGAAAATTCCACAAGAAAACTGGTCTGGATTCTTAAAAAAAAATCAATGTCATGAGGAAATTGGGACAACTGCTTCAGATAAAGGAACAAAAGAGACATAACTGAATGTAATATTTATACCTTGATCAGATGCTGCTTCAAAGATTAAAGAAACACAGCTGTAAAAGACATTTTAGAACAACTGAGAAATGTTGATTGTGAACTGGATATTAAGTGATGTATGGCGTTAACGTTAATATTCTCAGAAGTGATAATGTCATTAGGGTGATGAAGGAAAACATCTATATTAGAAAATGCATGCTGAATGAAATACTTAGGGAGAGGTCTCATAGTGTCTGTAACTTTTAAATGTTTAGAAAAAATGATAAATAGGTAGAAGTAAAGCAAATATGACAAAATATTAGTTAATTGTTGTTGAATCTAGATGGTATATAGATAGTCATTCTTTTATTTTGCAATTTTTCTCCATGTTTAAAAATATTTAATGTAAAAATTTGAGTTGTGGAAGAATATGAATGAAATTGAGAAGAACTAAGTTCTGAGAAATAAAAAGTCCTTATCTCTATTTCATTCAAAAAAAGACCAAAAATCCAGAGAAATGGAATGCAGAGAGTACCAAGTGTCATAACCCATGCCCACAACACAGCCAAGTCCAACTGCATTTTAGATTGAATACTCGTTGGATGTTACCATGTACCAAGCACTAAACCAGGCATTGCATATACATAATTTAGTGCATTCTTCCAAATGTCCCTGAAACCAGAATTACTATCCCTATATTGCTGATATAAATATCTGCTGGTCAAATTTGAATCACTTAGTCAAATTACATAGCTATGAAATAGCAGAACTAGAATGCAACACAAAATCTAGTCACCACTTGTAATTTTAGCATCAATAGTAATTCTTCTCTATTAGATTTAATAGTGAAAGAGAAGAGTTCTTAATTATTTGAGATAGACAGGGGGGCCTGGGTGGCTCAATTGGTTAAGCATCCAACTCTTGATTTGGACTCAGGTCATGATCTCCGTGTCATGAGACCGAGCCTCGCATCAGGCTCTGTGCTCAGTGGGGATTCTGCTCAAGATTCTCTCCCTCTCTCTCTCCCTCTGTGCCCCTGCTTGCATATGCTTTCTCCTCTCACTCTCTTTCTCTCCCTCTCTCTCAAATCAATAAATAAGTCTTTAAAGGAGACAGAAACACAGAGATAATGAGAGAGAGGTGGGGCGTTGGTAAGAGAATTGATTCTGGCTACTGGGGTTTCAGCAAATATTTTAGATTCTAAGTCCTCAGGATTATATGAGGAAAGTGATAGGTTCTCAAATCATATTGGAGCTCTAGTATCTCTTATCAAGCAACAGGGTGCTGCATGGATTGAGACTGTCTATGCTATCCTGAAGGTCTAAATGGGTTGGAAAAATCATCTCTCTCTCATCACCTTAGAAATGAGTCAGGTCTAGGCCAGCCACAAGTTCCATTTTACTTACAGCTTGCTATTTGCTTGAGGGCTTTTTCTCTTTCTCTAACAAGCTAGCAATTTCTTGAGCTATATTACTGAATTTTTTGTCTTTCATTTGTTCGTAAAGTAAATTTTTTAGTGAGATAATTCAGCCAAGAATCTCCTAAATTTTGAGCACACTCATTGAGCCTCCACCATGAAATAGTCTACGTATTGCTTATTTTCTAGAAGCATAAGACAGAATCTTATGATCATCTACTTAGCACTTATGCCAACTTGTATTCCAGGCACAGAGAATAAGAGATGATAATTGAGACCATTCACATACCAACAGCTCCCAGTTTCTTAGAATATAAACATTTTGACATTTCTGAGGTGTTCTCATCAATGGAAAAGCCCACTTTAAGTGATACTTGGATTTCCATTAGTAAGTAGCTTCCAGTAGACATAGCCTTGTACTAGGTTATATGATAAACACTGAGATGATACACACTGGGTAGAGTATAATTTTTTGGTGTCAAAACACACCTTCTTCATGCAACTGGTTAATTTTGCATGAGCTTCTGTTGTTGCAATTGTTAGTGCAGCATAATTTACAGACCAGTATCTTCCCCCAGTTGATGTGAGTTTCAAGAGTACAAAGACAGAGACTTTTTGGTTTCTACACCACCCTATCTAGTAAAGTGCCAAGCACATATTCCCATTTAGCTGAATGAATAAATGGGTTCATGCAAGTTTTATTGGAAAAGTTGGCTTACATTATGGCATGTGAAAAAACAAACAGACCATCCAGAGCAAGTTGCCAAATCCTAGTTTTTTAGGGTTGACAATTCTATGACCCATGTCTTCGGCCAAGGTGCCAAAATCCTTTGTCTGGATTGCTGCAAAAGCTTAGAAAAGTTCAGTAGCCTCTACCTCTGCCCCTACGTACAAATCCATGTAAGTTCTCTGCAAGTAGCCATGAGTGACAGGAGTCTCTGAAAAGACAGGAGTGGTATCACAACAGTGGTGACATAGGTTGTTCCTGACTTTGCCCACCCTCACAAGAACAACTAGCAATTACTTATAAACAAGACACCATCAAGAGAATCCTAGAACACAGGTTGAGGCTGAAGCATTCCTTGCACCACAGGAGCAAAGACAGACTGCGTTAGAAGGTTAAGAGAAGTAGCTACATGATGACTGCCAAATTGCTCCTCCCCCGGGCCAGCACAGCACCAGGTGGGGAGATCTCCCCGGAGTCTCTGGTTCCTCCAGTAGGAAAAGAGAGCCCAGGGGGAACAACAAGTCACCCCCCAGCATTATGGGTTTCTTCATGACATCTCTCTGGCTTTACCGTACAGGTGTTGTAGGAGAATCTGCAGGGCTTAACCACTGGGAATCTGACTCTAATGGAGAAGGAGAGAGAGGTTCACAACAACCAGTATATGAATCTTGTAGACAAGTTCATACCTACAGCACCCAAGTAGTAATCCCAAATGAGCTTTGCTCATCTGCAGAACCAAGTTAGTGGTACACTTTGGCCATGGAATTCACTGGGGTGCAGTTCTGCCTGATTCAGATCCTTAAATGATTAATTTTACTGTCCCAACAGCCTAGTTTGCCTATACCCAGATAAGGAGCTGAGTCACAGCCCCATACACTGGGGAGAGTGTCTCCTGGCCCCATCTGGGCAGAGGGATTATGCAACTACATAGCTGTGTAGCATTGTTTTTGAGAAGAAGGCATGAGGAGCTGATGGCTCCTACATCAAAGCCACTACTGGGCATTCAGGGTTCCCTTGCTATGCAGGGGCAGAGATATTAATTCATAGCTAAGGCTGAGGGTAGCTCTGGGCCCCTCACTACTGGAAAGTCTATTAGAGAAAAATTGTATATGTGTGTATATATATGTACATATGTGTGTGTATATGTACGTTATATATACACATATGTGTGTATACATATATGTGCACATATGTGCTAAATGACAGCATTCATACATTTAATACATTTATCTTCTTTTGTTGCACCTTGTTCCTTTTATCCATAGCACCAATCCAAAAAACTCACTTATTTAGTTCTTCTGTTTTGTTCATTTTCTGTCTTCATCACCGTATAGTTGGCTTTTAAAGAGCAAGCACTATGTCTGTACTTGGCACATGGTTCAGATCCAGTGAATATGTATGGCTTTTGAAGATCACTAAAGAGATCTAACAGGCAGTGTATGTCATTTTTGTATACGTTACGGGCTTGACCAAAGCAGAGGGGAAAAAAACATGCCTTGGCAAAATAGAATGAGGTTTGGGAATATTTAATCATATGTAGAAGCTGGAGCCCACCCTCCCTCCACCAGGGTAGACTGGTATTATCATGCCCCAAATAATTAACAGGATTGGCAAAATCATGCCGGGGGTGATAGATTCCCTTTCTAGCAGCTTCTCTTTTCTCTTTTAGGAACTTCATGTCCCTAGAACTTATTATTTCAGCTATTTTGCCAAACTTTGAGGTTCATGATAGCAGCAATTGCTCTATTTTGGTAAGGTCAAAGACTAACTCAAGGTCTTAGCCAGAGTAGGTGCTAAGAATATGTTTGTCAAACTGAGCAAGATATAAAGTCACTATTTCCAGAGAGTTCTATCCAAAACATGCTGCAGAGGTCAGAAAGAATCTAGGAACAAGCAAGATCAAAAAAATTAGAGAAGGAGGGTAAAACTGTGACACCTAGCAAGTCTTGAACTTTTAGATCAATAAATGAAAATTCAGATTTCTTTTAACAACTCATTGTCTGAAAGATTTTTAACCTGTCTAAAATATTTTCACATTCAAAGAGCAAATAATCATTAAAACAATCTGATTCTCTGACATCAAGGAGGCCTTATTAAGCTCTACAAATAAGTATATTCCAGGTTGTGCTAAAAAAAAAAAAAAAGTGATCCCAGTGGGGCAAGAAAATAGAGTCCTATAAATCTCAGTAATGTCAGGAACCAACCAGTGCATTGAATAGGAACCTGACTGGAAAGACTAAAAAAGAAAATCTGGTTGATTTAATTCTTGTATATGACAGAAGTTGAATTTTCTTAGCAAAATTGTGCTCTGTGGGTTTCTGACAAGTCTAAACTGCCAGCTTAAAGTCATTCAATAAATTTCAGGTTGTTTTTATGTCAAAGGGTTGAATTTAGACAAACTATGTTGACTTAAAATTAGACAGCTGGAATTTGTATTTTCAGTTGTTAGAAATTTCAGTGCAGATTTGACAAGTATTGATTCTTTATTGACATGATGCATTCGGGCAAATCATGGGATTCTATAAAATACCATTCTTTGCACTTTTTGTTTGATGTTTTCTGCTCTTGAGAAAGCCCATTTTTCTGATAATTTTAAATATTCTGAATAATCTTCAGAATAGAGGATATAAAAAATCGGTAAGAAAGTCAAAGTTCTGTGTAGCTTAGAATAAGCTAAACTTGTAATGAGGCTGTTATTAATGTTAACTTGCACAGTAGCTGTTTACCGGGCACCTCACAAATTGCATAATTTGTCTTGTGTTCCTAAGTTCAATTTGCAGGTGCCGCAGTGTCAGTAGTGAGGTGGGAGCTGTGATTACAAACAACATCGCTATATTCTGACGATGGCACAGGTCAATGCTACTTTTAGAAAGCCAGAGAGAGTGGGGATAGAAGTCTCCTCTCCATAACATCCACATAGTAAGCAAGGCTTGTTTGCTCCTCTTGAATAGGCTCCCAGACATAATGCTTCCTTTGGGGAGCTCTCTTCCACCTCTTCCTGAAACATGACTCTCTGAGGAAGGCTGAGATTAATAGTGCATCAGGTTATGCTTAATCTTCTCTCAATATTTCATTTTGCTTTAATCTTATAACATTTGCATTTCTGAAATTAGGGTATCTGATGCATTGGAGTAGGACCCAGAGGCCTCATTTAGGTTAGATTTATTATCTACTAAATGACTTTCTTAGCAGATCTCTTTATCTCTCTGTGTCTGCCAGCTCATCTCAATGCTCTGTCTTGAGCAGATTCTATTATATAAAAATTTATTATTACTTTTTTTTAAGATCTTCTACCCAGCTTTCAGACACTTTATTGTTAATAGTAAACCCTAACTGGTACACTACAACACAATTAGAGAAATGGGTAAAGCATCCACTTGCGAATGAATATATGTAAGGTGTTTTGATTCTCCAAGTATCCCCAAATCTCAGGTATTAGAAAGAGATTTCAGTATTATCTCCAAATTTTTCTTTAAAGGCCTAACAACCCAAATTCCTAAAGTAGGGGATATTGATAAGAGGTATGTTTCTCAATGCAACCCTATGCTTGGGCAAAGAATAATGGAAACACAAGTAGGGGAAAGAGATTTGGGTCTTAGGTGAAGGAAAAACACAGAAGACTATGTTTAAAATACATGCACAAAGAGAGAGTTGGGCAACTGTCCCATGTGAGAGGTACTAGAGCTGATGGAAGGAGCCTAGGGCATGAACAAAGAAGTGCTAGTGAGGAAGCTGGAGTAGCACCTAGTCAGCTTTCTAGTCAGCTTTCTGATCATCTATGGCTCAACTAGCGTAACGAGCCCAACTAGTTACTTTACATCTATCAGTTGTCTGATCTCACAGATGATATACAATGGTGAATGCTAAGCAAGTTGGTTTGGAATTTCAGAATAGGTTAGCACATTGAGCAGTGTCATGACTGTGGCCAGTGGGGTACAGAAACCTACAAGTGATATCAGTAGATGGAGTTGAGGGTGGTGATGTAGACAGTGGTGAAGGTGGAGATGAAAATGGGTATGGTTTGAGCATAAGAAATGGGTTTGGGTTAAGGATGGCAGTACTGATCTGATCAACATCAGCTGTGGGGATACCAGGACAAGGCAGATCTTTGCTTAAAAGGTCTGAACAATGATCAAGAATGTAAGACAGTTTCTGGTTCCAAAATAGAACATTCTGGAATGAGTTAATCAGAATAGCAGTAGAAAACAAATTATTGCTCTGAGCAGGGCTCCAGATCTAGTAGGGAAATCAAAGTGCCACAGATAAGATAAGGCTGAAGTCAAGCTTTTCTTTATAGACCATATATTGAATATGAACCTTGGATATTGAATATGAACCTTACATCTGCCAGGCACCAGATCTATAGCTGAACAACTAGTTCAGGTCTAACTACTAAAAGACTGCTAAGATTCCTGTGTCAGGTCAGGATAAGCTCAGGACATGATCATGCTGAGCTAGAAAGTTGTAAAAGAGAGGCAGACAAGTGGGAAGCGTGTGTGTGTGTGTATGTGTGTGTGTGTGTGTTTATATGTCCATCCTCACACAGTTCCAAGGGCAATCAAGTCATGAAATCTGTTTCTAAATGGGCAGAAACTTTATCCAGGAGGAACGCCCTAAAACATGGTTATCTCCTCTATATATCTAGCCTAAGATTATGAATAATTCTTAACAACTCTAACCAGAAACCATTTGTAACTTCATTTTGCCTCTGATGAAGCAGATGATGATAGACAAGAGTTAAGCTAATTTTTAAAATGTGAGCAAAAATATGAGCACATTTGGGAAAAAAGGTCTTTCAAATATTAAAATTGAAATATTCACTAGTTTTTTTTCTGGGAACAATTGAAGACTCTCACTGGGGGAAATGGAACCTAACTTGGAGTTAAATTCTGTTGAGCATCTAGATGAAAACAAAATATGGCTTGGGTCTCAAATGGAATATACATTTTCAAAGGCTGTCAGTACTGGAGCAAAGCAGATCTGCCACACACACACACACACAAATGAATTAATTGTTGTGTGTGTGTGTGTGTGCATCATAATATGAGGTCAACATCTGTTCGTTCTTTTATTTAAGCAAATACACTTTTGGAAGGCTAATGGAAGACTCGGATACAGAGACGAGAAAATGTGTGCTGTGTGTAAGAGAAGAAGGGAGAGATCATACACAAAGGAGGAAGCAGACCCTAAGAGGGAAACTAGAAAGGGAAAAAAGAGGATTCACAACCCCAAACTGTTAATAAAAATTTGTATTTGCAGTGTCATTTATTAAGGATTTGTGGCTGCTGATCTTCGTGACATGCAAATGAAAGCAAACAGACTTCCAGTCAGTACCCCTTCATGGTTCAGCCCTTACAGACATGCATGCCTCCTGCATATCAAGGCTTTTGATGGAGTGACAAAATCAGAGGTCTTTGTGGTCCTTTATGGCAACACTTACTTTAAGAAACTAACAGTTAGAAAATTGAACTGGTAGAAATCCAAAGAACAAAATGTGTTAGCTTTCCTCTGTTCCCTGCTGCTTCAAATAGGAAGTCTTCAAGGGCAAGAAGAAGGAGCAAGTGGATTTTTAAGAACAAAGTGCTTTTCTCTCATTGACAGATATTAGTATGCAGCTCAGGCTTCAGGGTCACTTTGGGTTAGAGTCCAGTTTTTCTAAAACGAAGTATTCAGCTCCTCCTGAGAAATACATGAATAAGGTAGGCCGCTGGGCTGCTATGAAAGACAACCACCATGTGCAACAAAGTTGTAGGCACCACCCACCCACCAGCTCCCATACAACACCTAAGTTTACCGAATTCCAGGGACACTGCTAAGCTACAAAGAGCCAAGCAACTTAAGGAAAGAAAAACTTGTTAAGAAATGACATAGTCCGTCTCCTGGCTTATGGCATACACATAACTGAATTTTAGAAAGCCAAGATATCTATATCTAAGATACCCATCAGATATCTTCATGCCCAGAGAAGCATATCAAAGGAAACTCACTTCCCCCTTCTGTGCCTCCACCTCACTGGTGAAGGAAAAATAATAATCCCTCCGCATTAGAGGAGCCACAGATATCAAAGGAGGTTATTTATGCTTTGTGAACTATGTTTTGCCAATGCTATCTAAAGATGGGGCTTCTATTTTTCACCCAGTATAGTTTATCTTTGCAATACAAACCACAGAAATCAAATAGTTCTTTCAATCATTCAAAAATAGCTATCATGAGGATTTTAGGATAAGCAACTCCTGTCTGCAATAAACTTTCTCCCTAGTCCTACTCTGACTTTGTGACTGTCTCCCATAAGAGGGGGAAAGTGTCTAATGCTATTACATGATTGGCACGTGAATCTTGAATCTGCCAACGAGAGACAGCTCACCAACTCACCTAATTCACCTTTACTAAGAAGTCTCAGCAAGACCATGGACAGTTCCTTGGTTGTCCTTATTTCACCCTTTAGTTTGTAATTCTCAGTTCACAGCATTCTCTGAAGGAAGTACAAATGAACCTTTTTACCATGAAAGTAACTCTGGAAACCTATGATTCAGACCAAATTCGGTCTCAGAGTTGGTTTTGTCCTGGTAAAATCATACGAGAATGTGTGTCCTAGAGAGCGTATTGCACCATCAGGCCTCTTTGCTAGGCCCTGAGAGCAATACAACAGGAAGAAAAGACACACCTATGTCTTCTGAACACATCTGACAGCTCTGGCCTCCTGGGTTTTGCCATTATAAAATGTCAGTCTAATGTTCTCCATCTTTCACTGAGAGGCTGAAGATAAAATGAGCAGTTCTAAGTACAAACCTCTGCATTATCTGTAAAACATGCTCAAAGACAATGCCTCTCTCCATTATTCAATGACTCTTCATGCAAACACCCACCAGAGAGTGATCTTTCCAAGTACCTGAGAAAGCATGCATATTCCCATGAAGCAGAGACAGTTGTTCCTTGTTAGAACGAAGTCACCCATCAAGATGTGAGCTGTCTTCTTTCTCTGCACTACCAGGAAATCTAAAATGAAGGCTGCGCTCACTGTTGCTTTCTATAAGCTAATTATTACTCTGTCTTTACAAGCCTCTGTCATTGTCCTTACTAGATAGCACAAGGGCTACTTACATATTTATAGCATGTGTTAAAAAATATATAGATCTTCACAGAAATATGATCAAAAATGACATAAATGCCAAAATGCCAGATGGCATTCCAAGGCCTTCATGACCTGTGCCAGCTCTGCTGTATATCCCCTAAATTATAGGCACATCGATTTCCTCATGGATTTTCTAATTTATCGGGTTGTTCATACCAACATATTTTTGCTCCCATTTTTCTCTTTTTTTTTTCCTTTGGAGAGAAAGAACACATGAAGTGGGGGAGGGGCAGAGGCAGAGAATCCCAAGCAGACTCTCTGCTGAGTGTGGAGCCTGACACCGGGCTGGTTCTCACAACCCTCAGATCACGACCTGAGCTGATATCAAGAGTCAGATGCTACCTGACTCCACCACCAGGCACCCCACCCCTCCTTTTTCTCTCTCCTCTCCCACACTCCCATCTTCAAGCACAGTGGCAAGTAGTAACTTAGCCTCCTACCTCTGCCTCACACTAAGCTTTCTCTGTGAAGACTCCATGATGGCCATAGGCAGAATTGGGCATTTGGGGGTTCCTGTTCATTGTTATTGTCTTTGTTTTTAAGTCCCCTGAAATCTTACTGCATATTTAAATTTTTCTATGATGTTTTTAATGCTTCATATGTCTGTCTGCAGTTCTTTCTTCTTTTCTTCTAGACTAGAAAGTCTTGCAAGACATGGACCATGTCTTTGCATCTTTTGTCCTCCAAATCTAGCCAACACAGAGGAAGCTAACAAAATAACAAAACCCACATAGTATGAATGAATGAATGAATGAATGAACCAACAAGCAAATGAATGGGGTGTCATGGTAATACCAGCTTCAAAAAAAAAAAAAAAGAAAAGAAAAGAAAAAGAAACACAGAGAAAACAACCACAGAAATCAAGGTTTTCACATTTTAATTCAACAAATTCTCACATCAGCTTTAAAAAAAAACATCATCATCATTATTTCAAAATTCTGCTAAAGCCCCCTGAATTTTGAAAAGTGTGCCATGTCCACAAGGAACAAAGGCTTTTACTACAATACCATTTATGATCTTTACCCTGGCAAAATTCAGGTATCTGGCAGTAATGAGGAAGCATTACTATTTCTTGAATACTTGTAGACATAGCTAAAATCTCATATTACTTTATTTGGAAATTTTAGGTAGGTTTAATGCCAGATAGGTAATACATCCAGAAACCAAATTTCTAGAAGCTATAGGAAAAAAAAAATTAGTTGTCACCTGGTGAGGATGTTTAACAGGGCATGAGGAGGCTAAATGGAATAAACAAGATAAGAATCTCCACATGCAGGCAGAGTCACACTCCTCTGGCAATATTCATTTTCCCTTTAACCACCTTAATATTCATTGAGCACCTGCTGTAAACCAGACACTGAATTCATAAGGTAACAAAAGGGCCAAGTGTCCCTGCCCACCAGTATTCAGCTTAATCATCTCAGCACTTGAAGCACTTTGTGCTTATTTCATCTGGGATACAGGTTTCTTCCAGTAAGTGAAAGTAGAGCATTCCCGTGAAACTTTTTGTAACCTGGAATGGCCTAAAGAGAAAAAGCAATTATCATTAATTTATATGAAAAAAATTTTGAGCATTCCCAGAGCCAACAACTAACCACTATTAGGTTCTTTTGATATCTTAGGACCCATCTTGCTAATGGATGCACAAAATAAATCAAGACAAAGCACAGATGCTCACAGATTAAGTTCAAAGCTCTGGTGGCTGGATGCTGAGTGTGGATCCTGGGGAAGGAGTTGGCGGGGCCCCTCTGCTGCTCAGGTGTTCGCTGCCTCTACAATGGCTTGCTGCACAAAAAATGGTATTTTCACATTAGCCTCAAAAGTTAAAATCCTCTTCAGATTTCTTTCAGTTAGAGTAAACAGGTACTAAAGGAGGTCTTCCACAAAAGCAAAGTGGCACAACGTAAACTTGTGACAAGTGGGGAGTACCTATACTTGCTTTCACAGTTAGGCAGAATATCTAGAAAAATCATTCAGTATAATTCCTTAAACCACCAATAGACAATACATAGATAACAAATAGTAAGCATAATGTGTAGTATAATTTTATAGTAACTAAATAGTGATAGGTGTTAAGAGAAAAGAAAGTTGTTAAGTAGGATGGGAAGGAGGAGAATTAGGGAGTTGTGCTCCGGTGGCATTATGAAATAGGGTACGCCCCTTATCTGTGGGGCATGTGTTCTGACACCCCCAGTAGATGCCTAAAACCATGGATAGTGCTGAACTCTATATATACTATGTTTCCCCCCCACATGCATACCTAAGATAAAGTTTAATTTACAAATTCACTAATAATAAAATAAAACAACTATAACAGTATACTGTAACAAAAGGCACATGAATGTGGGCTCTCTCTCTCTCTTCCAGAAAATATCTTACTGTACTCACCCTTTTCCTTGTGGTGATGATAAAATGCCCACATGAAATGAAGTGAGGTGAGCGACATAGGCACTGTGACTTAGCATTAGGCTACTATGGACCTTCTGATGATCCTTCAGAAGGAGGAACATTGGGGCGCCTGGGTGGTTCAGTGGGTTAAGCCTCTGCCTTCGGCTCAGGTCATGATCCCGGGGTCCTGGGATCGAGTCCCGCATCAGGCTCTCAGCTCAGTGGGGAGCTTGCTTCCCCCCACCCCCCGCCTGCTTCTCACCTCTCTCTCTCTCTGTCAAATAAATAAATAAAATCTTTAAAAAAAAAAAAAAAAAGAAGGAGGAGGAGGAACATTTACTTCCAGACCACGGTTGGTCATGAGTGACACCATGGAAAACAAACCACAAATAAGGAGGGACTATGGTATTCAGGGCTGTTCTCATGGAAAAACAAATATGTCAAAGGGAAAAGGTTCAGAGAAGCACTATGACATGAGCATGCCTGATGCACTGGGGCATGGCAAGGAAGCCGGTGTGGCTAAGAGAAAGACTAATAGGAAAGGAAGCCAGAGACTTATCAGGAGGTAGGAGAGGGTAGGGAGATCTGCAAGACCTTAGAGGGCTCTGGTTTCAACTCTGTTTTAAACTGGCAGCCGTTTGAAAGTTTTGAATAGAGAAGTGACATGATTTAATTTATACTAAGTAGTTCTCTATGGCTGCTGTGTTGAGAATACACTACAGTCAGTGAGGGGCAAGAAGGGAGCCCAGGAACTCTGTGACTGTGATTATCCTGGGGCGAAATGACAGTGCTTCAGACCAGGGCAGTATTAGCAGAGAAGGTAAAAAGTTGTCCAATTCCATATATTCTGGATATTCTGAAGCTGGTCCCAACAGAATTGGATATGGAGTGAGAGAAAGCAGCTTCAAAGATAGAGCAGATGGAAGGTAGAATTATCACAACCTGAAAGGAGAAAAGTTGAGGGATAGAAGAAAGGTCAGAATTGTAGAGTGGAGGGTTCTTCCAAGCGTCCAAATGGAGAACGGGGGAGTGTGGAGTGTGAGGAGAGAGGTGGCTGGTGGGTTTACCTGTTGTTTGGGGGTTGTCAAAATTTAAATAGTATTTAAATTCCTTGGACTAGATGAGATCACCCAAGGAATGTCAGTAGATAGAGAAGTGAAGATGCCCAAGGACTGAGCTCTGGGGCATTCTAACCTGAAGATGAAGAAGCACAATAAAGACTTAGAGTTTCCCCTGAGATAAGTGAATGAAAAGAGTGGGAGAGACAGAGACAGACAGAGAGAAAGAGAGACAAAGAAAGAAACACAAAGAGAGCAGTATACTGGAGATCCAGTAAAAAACCTTATCATCAAGGTGGGGGTAGTAATTCACTTTGGCAAGTGAGCAGAGAGTGATATGGAAGTCCTTAGTGACATTAGTAAGAATAGTTTCCAAGGAGTATGTAAATATGTGCATGTGTTCCACGTGCTGATGGGGTTGTTAAGGTGTGACTGCAGGGAGTTAAAAGCTAACAGGAAGAAAGGAATCAGAGACAGTGAGTTTAACAACTATTTCAAGAAGTTTTGCTAAAGGCGAGCAAATAATTGAGGTGGTGGCTAGTGGAGTATGTCAACTGGGTCTCCAAGAAACAGAGAAAAAGAATTAGAAGGTAAAGGATTTGTGGTGAGTTGGGGGAAACAGGAGTAGAGAGAGCTCTCAGGCCATGGTGCAGGTCTGAGAGCCACAAAAGAGAGGGGGGAGAAGGCATATCAGGTATGAGAGCCTCCAACTATGGTGCAGCTCTTGGAAGTCCACAACCAACCTATCAGGGACCTCTGCTGAAATGATTGTCTATACAGGAGTCCCACATTATGCAGAAGTGCATGGCTGCCTGGCTACCTATTTCCCCTGAGCTCTATTTCTCCACATGGCAATTTGGTAAATGTCCAGTAAGAAAGCTAGAGTGAGTAAAGACCTCATCTCCTTTGCTTTCTTCTTCTCAGTGATTATAATCCCTCAACTCCTGCCTGTGTTGGTTACAATCAAATACCTTCAAACCATTATATATAGCTTTCATTCATTTTGTCCATTTTTTAGAAATATTTTCAGTGGGCATCTTACCTTGATGAAACCACAGAGCCAGATGGGAGGTCAGACAGCATGGCTGTGAGTTTGAATTTTTCTCTGTCATATTCTGTGGGATGAATGCAGCTGTGGAATGAGCAGAGAGTTGAATGTGACCAGCGCTGTAGTCTTGCCAAGTGAGTTGAGTCTAATGAAGTTAGACAGGAACAAGTGAAATGAAGATCTATACCAGAGAAAGAATGAAACTATTGACCATGCAACTGACCTGCCCTTATGTAAGAATAATATTTGGTATCCCTTTTTTCCTCAGAATTGTAGCTTTTGTGATTACAGAATAGTTAAAACAGTGAGTGCTCAAAGTATGGTTGACATCCCTCCTGTCTGAGAATCATCTGGAACATTTATTTAAAAAGCAGATGCCTTGGGGAACCTAGGTGACTCAGTGAGTTAAGCCTCTACCTTCAGCTCAGGTCGTGATCTCAGGGTCCTGGGATCAAGCCCCGCAGGGGAGCCTGCTTCTCCCTCTCTCTCTGTCTGTCTCTCTGCCTACTTGTGATCTCTCTCTGTGTCAAATAAATAAATAAAATCTTAAAAAAAAAAAAAAAAGATAGACTCCTTGGGGCACCTGGGTGGCTCTCAGTCAGTTAAGTGTCTGACTTTTGGTTTTGGCTCAGGTCATGATCTCAGGGTCGGGAGACTGAGCCCCACATCAGGCTCCACACTGAGCATGGAGCCTGCTTAAGATTCTCTCTCCCCCTCTCCCTATGCCCTTCCCCTGCTTGCATTCTCTCCATTCTCTCTCTCTCTCAAACAAAAATAAAAAATAAAAATCAGACTCCTTAAACACATTCAGTCTCATTGAATCAGAATTTTCTGAATGGTTAAGCTTAGGCAAAACATTTGTATCAAGCTCCACAAGTGATTCCTATGTGAGTCTCTAAAACAACAGGGTCACAAAAATAGATACCAGTGTGATCTTTTACTTCCCTTTACTTTTTAATGAGGTTTGTGTTTTTTTGGTGATCATCCAACCTTGGTGATTTGATGCTGAGTAACAAGGAGGACACATCTATGGGCAGTATCCTCTGTTCTGAGAAGTTCAAACTCCAGATCATTTGAGGACTATAACATAGCACTGATAGACACCGGCCATATGTAACTCACAAGAATTCTCCTCCCCCGCCACAAGGCGTTCTAAAACCCTAAGGAGAAACCACAAAAGGTTCCCACATCTTATCTCTTGCTAAAATTTTTAACTTTTCTTTTTAGTTAATGTAGTTATTATAGAGACAGGTTTGACCTAAATTTGGAAGAGAACAAAATATATAAATTAACAGAGGAAGGGGGCCTGGTTTATTCCTTTGAGGTGGATTTGATATGACACATTGTCTACCCATATGGTGTTCATACCATCAAAAGACAAGAAAATGCCCAAATTCTTCCAAGCAGACTTTATATTTTAAGCAACATCAAGGAGTCATACTAGGTGGGTTTGACTAAAAGGGTGAACACCGCTTAAAATTTATAGACATTCTGTTTTGCTCAATGCACTTGGACTATTTGGTGTATTTTTTATTTTTTGTCATATTTGCTTTCAAGGCTTAGGCAGGTTTTCTAGAAGAGTAATGTATTCTAATCCATTCATTCAGCTGAGAATTCCTATGAGAGTTTCAGGTTCAAAGTGCCCTGGGTGCCCAGAATGAATATAATGAGTATATAATATATCCTGAGGCAGAAACCACATTAAGATGGTCAAGACACAGTCCATAAAGAGATGAGGAGGAAGGTGGATCATGAAAGACGACGGGAAGTTCACCAATCATAGACCAGAAAGTCTATAACACAGCAACTCGAGGAAGATCATGTGTACAGTCCCCCCAGGGCAAGACTCCTGGCTTACTCAGAAATAGTCTCTAGCTCAGTCTAGATCCAGCAAAAAGTGAAGAAAGAGCAGGGCTGGAAAGGCACTGGGGACCATGTCATAGGACGCCTTTTATATTATGCAAGGTTGTTTGAATTTTAACTTGTAATCAAAGGGGAGGGAGAGTGGATTAAAAATGACTGACTGAGGCCAGATGCTAGTTAGAAATTTGACGGGATATATGAAAGCTGAAGAACTCGAGTGCACCAGCGTTGCTGAGGCCCCTATGGAGATGTGGAGACAGGCAGTAGCTCTTTTGAAATATGAGAAAATGCAATGTGTCTCCATCCTCAGATGTATTGCAGAGACGCATACTTTGGTCCAGGAGTTCTACAACAAACTCCCTAGGCTTACTTAGGATTCCAAGGTAACCCAAGCTTTAGCGATTCTCATTGGATTGGATCATTAATATAGGTGAACTCACATTAACATTAATATTTACCGGTGCTATTGATTTCTTTTCTCTCTTACTTACACAGGATTTTCTTCCCTTCTCCTTTCTCAGTCTCAGCCAGTTATGTCTAAGAGCCTCCAGGGTGCCTCAGAGGGAAGACAGACAGTTCTAAACATTTTAAGCATCGCCACTGCTCAATAGGCATCCCTCCATAGCCTGCTGGGTACTGCTGCCCTTTAGGGGGAAACCACACATGTTAACGATGGAGTCACCCTAGAGTCCCAAGTACACTGAGAGTCCCATGCCCACTGGTCTTTGGGAAGAAGAGGGACTCTATTTCATGGCTTTCTTAATTTGGGTTCCTAGAAGCAGAGCCAGAGATGGGGATTTCATTGCACATGATTTATTGATGGAGTACTCTCAGGAAAACAGGAGTGACATAAGCAGGATGGAACAGTAGAAGATGCAAACTAAGAATGTAGTTTGGGCGAAAGGCTAAAGGCAGGCTGATTCCAGCAAGGGTGCTAGAGCTCAAGTTGCACCACAGAGTTGGCCATCCCTTCAGGAAAGGGAAGCAGTCTTTTATATTCTTATTTTGTGTCATCAGCTACAGGCTCCTGGATGAGAGGTGGAGACAGGTACATAGCTCCTGAATCAAGATAGCCTTTGCCTGGCTGAAGGCAAATTTCTGGAGAAGAGGACAGAGCTACGAGCCATTAGTAGCCAACACTCACAGTAGCTGGGGGTCTGAGTGGAGCATCGACCATCCACTCTATGAGTTTCGGTGCCATTATGCTTGTAGCTCAGGCTACAAGGTTAAAGGAAGTGCTCCTCCTATATTCATATACACCTCTGCTGTTTTCCACAAAGAGTTACAAGGCTGGGAAACACATGAAAATGACAAAGACAGTTAAATAGTCGGGATTGTCCTTTCTCCCTAGCAGGGATGAGCTAACACATACATGTAGAAAGGGAAAGAGGCTAGGGATCAAAGAAACTTTGGGTTTCTATGAATATGTAGCACAGACCTGACATATAGTATGGGTGGTAGGTTGTGACAATCCTAATTTGTACTTGTTTCCTGTGTCCTTGTTATGTTCCATGTGACGTTGCAGCTTTTCTCACTAAAGACCAAAAATCTACTTTCCTATCCTATTCCTCGAATTTGGACCAGTCTGTGTCTTGCATCTGCCAAGAAAATGTGGCAGGAATGCCAGTGTCCCTCCCTGCTCTAGACCTACATCTCAAGAAGCTTTGTGTGTCTCTGCCTGTTCTCTTGAGCTTCTGCCATCACCATACAAAAACATGCCCAGACTAGCCCAATAGAGGATGAAAGACATATGGCAGAGAATCAAGTCATCCCAGATGTCCTAGACAAGGCCATCCCAGATTAGCCAACAGCCAGCCAACTAATCTGCAGACTCATGAGTGAGCCCAGTCAAAATCAGCAATCACTTAACTGTCCTCTAGTTGATTCCAGACACAATAATCACTTATTCTTGTATGCTACGGTGATTTGTGGTTGTTCAATAGCATCACTGGATCAAGAGATAACTGTTATAGTAGGTATGCAATAAACACTTATTGCATATAAATCAGTTCGTTGTCACCAAAGGGGCAAAGTGCAACACCATCATGAAAGTGCTGGGCTGAGGCAGAGAGGAGAGATTTTATTCCCCCTTCCCGCTCCTAGAACTATATCCAACCAAGGCCTCATCAAAAGAGCTGGGAAATATTGAGTGGTATTTCCAGAATTACATTGATAGACTTCGCCAAAATGTTCCATACTCTGGCAATCCGTAATACCCAAGCCTTGGCATACGCCCAGTTAGAAGGAGGAATGCGGTGTTGGGGTAAGGGTAAAACACAGGGGGGTCACCGTCATTGTATGCAAGGCAGAATGCTTAGTCTCGATATTCTGCAAATGTTTCGAGCCAGGCTGCATCTTCTCCCTCTTCATCCCTCCATAGCTGGCAACCAAAGACAATTAAGTGGAAAGGCACTTAAAAGTTGGAGCCTCTGAAGCACACTTTATGTCTGTCTCGGTCTCACCAGTTTCATGGGCCCATTTTTAATGTTGTCTGGCAGCCACTACAGGAAACAGGGAAGGTAAATCAAAGAGTTACTTTTTATGAGGCCTTTGAGACTACACCAATAAGGAATTCCTGCGGTTTTTTATTTATTCTCTTGCAGTAGGCAATTTCGTTTTTTCTTGGATTTGTTCCTCCTGTTGCTTTTTGCACCACCTTCTCTCCTGCTCTCAGCCCCGTTATTTCTAGGCAGAATATGCTATTGGTTAACATAAAGACACCGCACACCCCACTTCTAATGGTTAATTTGAGCTATATTAGCAACACGGCACTCCCTTTCCGGCTGTGCCTGTTAAGGTTCACACTGAGGACGTCTGAAAAGAGAATCTCCTCAGTAGGAGACAATTTTCTACCCGATAACCCATCCTACATGGTAACTCTTGTGAGCATCCAGCCTCACTCTTCATTTTTGTTGTCGTTATTGTTGTTTTTAAATCCAGAACCAGGATTGGAAATACGACTTTTTCCAATTTGTTTCTTTTAATCCCAAATAATGCGGGATCCATATAAAAGCACTAAGTGAATAGTTAGTCCCGGCAAGACAGAGGCCAGTTCAGGAGAAGCTCTGTGGAAAGAAAAGATACACACTGAGCCTTTCCCCCAAACTGATCCTCGCATCTGTTTTGTTTAGTTGTAATTTGAGTAGAGTGGACACGCAATGTTACAGTAGTTTCAAGTGTACAACATGGTGACTTGACAAGCTTATTCTATTACTGATTTTTTTAAGATTTATTCATTTATTTATTTGACAGTCGGAGATCACAAGTAGGCAGAGAGGCAGGCAGAGAGAGAGGAGGAAGCAGGCTCCCTGCTGAGCAGAGAGCCCGATGTGGTGCTCGATCCCAGGACCCTGGAATCACCGAGCCGAAGGCAGAGGCTTTAACCCACTGAGCCCCCCAGGCGCCCCTCTATTACTAATCTTATCTGTGATGTTGCTTGGGCTCTCAGGACCAGGATGAGAGCCACCAGAACATTGATGCAATTGGGTCCTTGGCAAACAACACACACACACACACACACACACAGGCCCAAAGATTCAGATATTCACAGGAAGGAGTACTCCCCACCTCCACTGCCATATCCACCGAACGGGCAGGAGAGAGCAGGAAGGCAAAGTCCGGAAGTAGGAACCCTGCTGGGAGGGTAGAGGAGAGAGGATAGAGCTTGATGTACCCATCCCCCTGGCTGGCACAACCTGAAAACAGACAGCTGTCAGGGTCACCTTCTTTGCTACCTGGAGTGGCTATAATCTTCTTTATACTCCCACCTGCAGCAAGAATGTACAAACTTTTGCGAATATATGACCCTTTTTGAGAATCTTTTGAAAGTCACAGATGTTACCTGCAGACATACCTGTATGTACATGCATCTAAAAGTTTGTCTCCTGTTTCAGTTATCGCATGAATCACGGGCCCAGTAAAGCATCCTCTGACCCAAGACTGACACACCATTGTCTTTCTACTGTGAGCATGAATGCCGTTGCCTCATTACCTCAATGTCTATTGATCTCGACTCATCCTGTTCACTTTTCTACTATCTTAGCTGTGGTTGACAGCTCTGCTTTTAGCCAGCCTAGATATGCCTCTACTCCAGGACAACAGATATATTTAATACATGGGAGCATAAATGTCACTGCTACGTCTTATGGAAGGTGTTTTTTCCAGCACTTGGGATCTGCATATAGCACATGATTTTGCTCAGGGTGCCAGATGATGGTCATTTTACAAACTGAAATTCAGGGGTGGTTAAGTGTCTGCCTTTGGTTCAGGTCATGATCTCTGGGTCCTGGGATCGAGGCCCGCATCCAGCTCCCTGTGCAGTGGGGACCCTGCTTCTCCCTCTCCCTCTGCTGCTCTCTCGCACTCTGTCAAATAAACAAATAAAATCTTAAAAAAAAAAAAAAAGAAAAAGAAAAGAAAAAACCCACAAAAATACCTGAAATTCATTTGAAAAATGAGGTTTCCAGAGTGCACTGCCTTGGTCTAAACCCCCGCTCGACCACATTCTGGCTGTGAAATACACTTGCTGAGGCTCCGATTCCTTGTATTTAAGGGCGAATAACATTAATAGTTCTCACCTAGAGTTTTAATAGTGATTAAATGAGATAATTATTGAAAAGAGCTTAACACAGGACCCAGCAACGAATAAATACTAAATGCACTTTATTATTTTACTACTGTTGCTTTCTTTGTAAAAGAGTCTTAAACTTTTTTATTAAATTCCATTTAATCATGAAATAAATACTTGAATATTTACATCTATACTTGGATATAAGAAAACTATATTTATAATCTTTCATGTGAATGGTGACTGTGACCAATTCCTTCGGCCATTTTGAGAAATTCAACTCAAATGACTTAGGATGCCTTCCTTCATGTCTCAGAAACCAACTCTGGTATTATGAACAGAAATTTGTCTCAAGTTTTGTTTTCTCTGCCCTCCTCTAAGATTTTGATATCAATGTTATGTTGGCTTTTGAAAAATAATGTGGAAGTTTTCCTTTTTTCCCTCTGCTTGAGAACAATTTAAATAGTATTGAAGTTTCTGTTCCTTGAAGGTTGAAAGAACTCACCCAGGAAACCATCTGTGCCTGGCACTGTTTGAGGACAAAGTCTTTAAAACTTTCTCGGTATCTTTACATGTTCACCCACGCAGAAGTCTTCTGTATCTTTCGGGTGTAATTTTAGAAATTTGTATTTTCCTAGAAAATCATCCATTTCATTTAGCTATTCAGATTTATTTGAAGAGAGCTTTGTAGAATGTTCTTACAGAGTTCTCGTGATCTCCACTTATCAATGGTGATTTCTAGCTCCTACTTCTGTGTATGCGTGCTTCTCTCTGCATCCACTCCCACTTGTTTATTTCTCTGATTAGACAAGCTTGGGGTTACCTACTTTGTTTCCCTTAGTTTTCCAGAAAAGCTCTTGTGTTTATGTACTAACGGGGCTGTTTTCCTATTTGCAAAGAAACCCATTTCTGTATTAATTTGATTTTTTCCTTATTTCTCCTTTTCTCAAAGTTACTTGATCTTCTTATTGCTAACTTCTTGATAAAGATGTTTGTGCATTAATTTTCATTTATTCCTATTTCCTTGCGTCAACGCTTAGCTGTCTTACATGGCTTTTTTCATAGTATCAACTCTTATAATTATGTTGTTTTTTATTATGATGATGAGGTATACTAAAATACCTATTTGTATTACCTTTGAAGGGAAAATTCTTTGAGAGAACTTAAATTTTTTAGTAGACTTTAAATTTTTTAAGTAAAATTTTTAGTAAACTTAAATTTAAAATTTTTTAGTTTAGTTTTTATTTTTAGACTAATTTCAAGTTGTATTGCCTGTGGTCAAAGGGAACATTTTGAATTATTTCCAATTATGGCATTTATTGGATAGAGGTTAACTGTATCTCCATTGGCTCAAACTTACTAATTATATTCTTCAGATCCTCTGTAGCTTTCTTATCTTTCTTGCCCTATATTTCATTAGTGCTGATTCAAGAGGAGAACTCTCCCACTAGTGGTGTTTCTGCAAGTTTCTTCTCAATTTCCCATAGTTTGCACTTCAGGTTTTTGAAGCTCAGGAATTCAGTGCATAAACATTCCTGAGGTTATATTCTTAAATGCCTATCTTTCCCTCATTTGACATGTTTTTCCCTTGACTTTTTTTCAGAGTTGGAACCAGGCTTAGAAGGACCTGAGGGTTTTGCTATTTTTGAACCCTTTACAGGAAAAGTCACAAAGTACTCCATTATGAGCACAAGTTTAGTTATAGAGCCTTGGCGGGGACCTATGAAATGAGGGACACTGAGTTTTCACCTTAATCAGCTTCACAGTACATGTATGTATGTATGTATGTGTGTATGTATGATCTATCTCCTGACCCCATCTTTTCTTGTCCTTGAATTCCTTTCCCCTGCCCTTCCTCCCTTATTCATTCACTCTCCAGAGATTTGAGTGTGTACCTGGAGCACAGCACTGCACTAGGTGTTGAGCTCACTCAGAACTTTTTGCAGAAGTCTCTTCTCTACCCGACCTTTAAACATTGCTGTTCTTCAGGATTCTGTTATACAACTCCTTCTGTTCTTACTCTTGGGTTTTTAGGAAATCTCATCCAATTTCAGAATTATCCATGTGGACCGATGACTTCCAAATCTTTATCTCCAGTCCAAATCTATACACTGCCTCGTTGCTGATGGTTCTCAAACTTCTGTATCCCACCCAAATTTTCCCAGCTGAGTTGGGAATTCATATATTCTACTCTTTCTGGTAGCCCATCCACTGGGCTACCAAAGCCAGGTCACATTCAACATATCCAAAGACTTCAGCAACTTCCCCCCTTACTTAATACCATCACCAACACCCAGTCACCAAACCATAAACTTTGGCATCGTTCCCAAGGGCCCCTGGGCCATGATCCCCCATATACAATCACCAAATTGGGCGTAAAATGTACTCTCCTATTCAGTGAACTGCCATAATGCCTCCAGGAGTACCTGTCAGCCTGGCGGACTCCTTACATTCCTTACATCCACTCGTCCACATCTCTGCCCCGACTCTATTTGCCATCCTCTAAGCAAGAAAAGCTTCACTTGACTCAAATACAATCATTTTTTCTCTTTTGCCTAAAACATTCAGGGACCTCTATTTGCCCTTTAAGAAAAAATCCAATCTCCTCAGTGTGACATAAAAGACCATCTTAATCTGGCTGCTGGTCTAATCAGTTTCTTTAAACTCTGTCCCTTTCCACACCAGGATGCTTCCAGAATCTCAAAGACACCTCAGTCTCTGCCTCCAGATCTTACCAGGTGCCATTTCTTCTCCTTAGAACACTTGTCTCCCACCTTTTCTACTCACATTATATTAATATTATTTGCTATTATTACCTGTTACTCTGTTTTTATGAGTCCTCACTTCCTTGTTTGTGCCTTTTGCCATAGGCTTGTGTTGTTTTCCTTATGTTTTTTCTCTAGTGATTAAGAAGGCACACTTCCACTATTGGTAAACTTTAAGGAACAGTGTATCAACATGTCTCCCTGAAATTGAAGCAGACCCTCTGATTTGTAGAATTTGCCAATTTGATCGTACAAATATTAACACTGTTGCCAATTTCGAGCTACCAACTAAGGTCACTGAATCTGGGGCGCAAAGAGACACACAACTGGCCCTTGAGAGCCAGTGCAAGCCAGCTTTCACACTTCACTACCTTTAAGGTTTATAAAATGTAACTGGACCGACACTCCTCTAATAACGGTAAAATCAACTAGCGTCTACGAAATTCACCCGTGCAAAAAAGAATTTAACACGCAATTTCTTTTCTAACTGCTTCTCCTAGGTTCCCAAGTTTTATCATTTAATTTAGGAATATAGATTATTATTTTACAATTACGTTTACATTATACATTATCTCTTCCATGTGTTATTATTTTTAACATTGGCATACAGATTTCATACTCTGTTTGAAACCATTATTATTGTTAGACTTAACTCTGTGCTTGACTAATTTGAACTATTTTTGCCATAAAAGAGGCAGAAAATCATTTATATAGTGGTCTCCCCTTATCCGTGGGGATATGTTCCAAGACCCCCCGTGGATGCCTGAAACCATGGATAGTACTGAACCCTCTATATACCATGTTTTCCCATATACATACATAACAATGATAAAGTTTAATTTTTAGCTAATAAGTTTATATATACAATTATACTCTAGTAAAAGTTATGTGAGTTTGGGCTTTCTCAAAATAAATTTTTGTACTGTATTTCCCCTTTCTCTTGTAATGTGAGATGATAAAATGCCTATGGGAACACCTGGGTGGCTCAGTCTGTGAAGTGTCTGCCTTTGGCTCGGGTCACGATCTCAGGGTCCTGGGATCCAGCCTCCTGTTGGGCTTCCACGCTCAGCGTGTAGTCTGCTTCTCCCCAGCGCCCTCTGCTCATGCTTGCTTGTTCTCTCTCTCTCCCTCTCAAATAAAATCTTTTTAAAGATGTTTATGGAAGCAGATGAAGTGAGGTCGATGATGTGGGCACCGTGAAGTCGCATTAGGCTGCACTGACCTTCCGACCCGATGAGACAGAGGATAATCCGCTTCCAGATCAAAGTTTACTGCAGGTAACCAAAACTGCGAAAATGAAACAGCAGGTAACAAGGACTGCTGTATGCACTCACTCTGCCCTAATTTATCACCCAGCAGCAGTGTGACATTGGGAATACTATTTCAATTTCTTGTGACTTTGTCTTATGTTGATTGAAATAGGAGCAAGAGGTCACTTTAGATGACTATGTCAGTTCACAGCCCAATCACTTATTTTATTATATGTTTTAATTTAAACAGATGCTAGAACACCTGGGCAGTGTAAAAACATTTCTGGTCTTAGATAGAAGGTTACCATCCTTATTTGGTAAGAATCAACGTATAATTTGTTCTTAAACTGAGAATGTTTTGTTTCAAAGCATACAATTTGGTCTGTGTAATTGCTGAGTCATTTATTATGTTAGATCAGATTTTCATATTGGAAACATGTGGACTGAATAGCTTTGGTTTCTTGGCATTGTCTAGTAACTTGACTATGTCTGCCAACTTCATGCTCAAAACCTGTTTCCTATACCTACATGTTTTCAGAAAAATCAAAGCTACAATTACCCATTTACTTGAATCAAATTCCCCTTCAATTTGTTGATATAAACTTTGATTTTGTCCCTTTTTCTCGTATCTCTGATACTGAAAGTATGCTGTAGACAATTTACCATGTAAAATATAATGATTCTTGCCAAGTATTAACTAAATATTTATGATTTCTACCTATTTGTACCATGCTAAGTTTCTTGAAAATAATGGCAATGTATTTTAGTGAAAAGAAAATAAGATTTTTTTAAGTCAGACAGAATGACATAAATTTATGCCTATGGCAGGTTTTAGCTGTGTGGCTTTGGGCAAAATGATTTATCTCTCTGATCCACGAAGAGATTAAAAGTGATTTTGAACATAACTCTCTGGGAAGTTGGAGCATTTTATGAGATAATATATGTAAAACACCTATTTCAGTGCCTAGAATTCTTATCAACAAATATGAGCTAATTTTTCCCCTTTTAATTTGCATTCCCCTTCAGCATATCTCAGTTGATTAATGACAGAGCTGTTATGGGACCTATTTTATAAGGCTTGGGAATGTCCCTTTGGAGCTACATTTCCAGGGGCAGGATTTGACAATATTCCTAAATCCACATAACATGAGCTGGGTCACCACAAGAGAAAGCTCCTTTATTCTCTCTGCCCTGGCAGAAGTCTGCTAAGATAGGGCCCTGGGTTGAGGAGTTCACTAATTAATGATGCTAACATACATTTGCAGATTTCACTGCTCAGTCAGCAAATTATTTAATGCCATTACAAATTATACATCCCTTTATTAAAAGTGAGAAATCTGGGGCTCAGAGAGATTAGGAAATTTACTTAAGATCCCACAAACACGAAGGGTCAGAGCTCAGTTAGAAATGAAGCTCACCTGGCTCCCAGTCCTGGAATCTGTTCCCAACACCTGCAGTTTTCGGGCATTAGTTCCTACATAAATATATGGCAAATTCAAACGTGTTAACTGGTTTTGTTTTGTAAGCAGGACTTCCCAGAACATTCTGCCACGTCCTCATTACTATCTTCTGTTACTGCCATGCTGGGTTGAGTTCACCCAGTCAAGGAATGATTGGTGGGACTCTGCTAGCTTCACTTCATCTCTGCTCAACCACTAAGCTATAAGCCAGACAGGTTTTTTTTTTCCTGAAGAAGAAAAACGTGCAACTTCTTCGTGTTTACATTGACAGTAATTGCAGTGTAGCTGTAGTTATGTAACTAAAAGAGTAAAAAAAGAACAAGTTCCCTGAAAATTCAAGGTTAGGAGCTTTGAAACATTAAAGGCCTCAACTTTTTAGTCCTACCCTTGCCAGACCTCACTACATGAGAATGGCAGCAGATTGAATTATCAAAAACAAAAACAGATCACTGGTTAAATTACTCTGATTATTTTTTTTGCAAGGAAACAATTAGACCTAATTACAAGCAAGGCTGAGGTGTTGCTTTCCTAGTGAAACCAAGGGGCAGGTGTAAGTTCAGGATCTCATTATCCAGCTTCCATTAAGGCTTCTAAATATACCACTAATACACTTCCTGCTGGTATTTTACTACTGTATTGATTTGGAACCGGTAAGTTCTTCCTGAGGGTTTGCTAAAATAAAACTCCACTCTGGGGTTTCTTCTCAAGTGTGACTTTTGGATTTCTGCTGAGATATATAAAACAGAAATAAGCGACAAGTAATTGAAGGCCTGTCAATGTGTATTCTCTGTTTGAGGCAAAGAAAGGGCCTGTTTCTACCCGTGAGTTACCTGGGGCTCATGAGATATATTAAGTAATGATGCAGCCAAAGTTCCCAGTCTAAATTTATTTTGTAATTTCATTTTTCCAACTAAATGTTTAGTTAGAATTTTTTTTTAATTGGGTAAACACCTAGAGAAAGAAGACACATTGGGACATGAGATTAAAGTATATTTGATAACATGCAAAAAATGGGGATCAGATTTAACTGGTTCTGAATATTACTTATAGGAATGGTATAAAGATTAAACTTCTTTTCATCTGGCAAGGAGAGAGAGATATGAAAAGAAAGGTAAGTACTGGGTCTGTGTAGGTTTTTTAAAAATACTGATTTTTAATCCAATTCTACTGGAGCTAATATTCTTTATTGTTGAAATCAAATCTGAAAAGGGGAAGTAATCTGAGGTTAAAGGAGAATAACCCTAGAGAAGAAAGGCTTCTAGCAGACCATGAAGAATAAAAACCCTTTTTTTAAGTTTCTGGGTAAGTGAAATTTGGGCAGGAAGAGAACAGGGGGATGAGATGAAACAGCGTTACAAAAAAAAAAAAAAAAAAATCAAAACAAAACAAAAAAAACCCACACAAAAATGCAGGCACTTGCATGGTTACAGAGGGAAAAAGGAAATCACCCCATGAAAAGCAGACCTGTAAGAAATGAAATTGGACCTAATGTATGGGGACATAGCACACAGAGCAAGCTGGAGACATGCCAGATTGGATGCTGAGAAACAACTCTTGAACAGAGAGGATTTATAGTGTTAACCTTACTTTAGAAAAATGAGGTTGGTTTGGAGGGCAGGATCAGAATGGACCCAAAGGGAGGGTTGGAAGGAAAGGTACATGGGGAATCCATGTGGGATCCAGAGAAGAAATTGAGGGGTGGGGTTCAGCCTTGTTAGGGTGAGGGTCTGGATGTGACTTTAGGAGAAGGAAAGTTCTGATGGAGAGATGATCTGCAGCAAGAAGCAGTGTCTCGGTGTGGAGACTTGCGCCTGTGGAAGAAGAGATCACCTCTGCCTGATGTTGGTATCCAGGTAGGAAAGTGGAGAAGAGCAAAAATGATCGTCAAAGCTGGTGAGATCCTGGCAGGCTTTTAATTGCAGAGGAGCCTATTATGGAATTGCAGGTCTTGAACTTTTAAATTGGGGTTAAAACTCACTACCATGTGATGAATGAGTCCAAGTTCCAGAAAGTATGAGGGCAGTGAGAGAACACAATATAGTCTGAGAATTCACCACCCTTGACATAGCTTGTTGAATATCTGGTAAGCCTTACAGCTCAGGCTCCAATGCTTCCCCCAAGATCTTAGAGAGTCTGGTGGGGGGAAAAAATTATAACATTGAAATGCGATGGCTACTTCTCTATGACTTTGATAAAGTTCCATGTCATGAGGTTTTGGGTTGAAATCGACCTATCTGAAAGAACAAATGGTTAAAGGTGGGTGATACTACTTTTGTATGAGAAAATCTTTAGGCTGGGTGATCTCAGTTCAACAGGGTTATGATTCCAGTAATTCGGAGTCTAGTAAAATTGGAAAAGACGACTTCTCTGCCTGAGTCTAGAGTTGCTTACTGCAAAGACAAGGAGGTAAAACAAAAGAATAGCATTGAACCTCAGAGGCCAAACATCCAGAGATCTCCCATGTGCATCCTATATGAAGACATAGTCTGAGAAAAGGAAAATGCATCCCCATCTATAAAGAACAGGTAACTACTGCAGCCTGGGAGCACAGCAAAATTAACACTGCTTCCCAACCCATCCTTTGTTTTAAATTTTGTTAAGATAGAGGCCAAATACAGACTAATGGGCTGAATGCTAAGGGAGGAGCAGAGCATAGCCTCATTATGAGCTCAAACATGGTAGTTACATGGGATCTCTACCTCTGGTTACTAGATCTTGCAGTTAAGCCAATAGAACTGAGTGGATATTCCACCAAGCTTTTTAGAGTTTTTCATGACATTTCCAGTTTGTATTATCAAAATCTAAAGGAATCCCTAGAGACACTGGAACTTTCAAACTACCACCTGCATAAGGGGAATCCCTCCTAATTCCCCTCCCAAGTGTGGTGATAGAAAGATGGATAAGGAAGATCCTCCAAGAGAACAGATGTGAGAACAAGAAAAGAAAGACCGGGAGTCTCATTTCATAACCAAGGCAATGGGTCATTACTACTCCAGCAATCATGACATGTTTGCTACACACCACTTCTTGTTGATCTTTTCTCCATCCTTTAAAATTGGAGATTTGGGTGCAATTACTCCTCCCCACCCCAAAGACATGTGACGTTGGCAAACAAAAGAATTCCAAATAGAGTTGTCTATGAGACAATAAAATCCAAAGACCCAGGGTTTAAGTCTATATTTAGCAATGGAAGGAGAGTCTCATGTCCTCATACTATAACCAACTACTCTTCTTTGTTACAGTCACCTACAGACTCCCATGCCAAATAGTGCATTCCTTGATGATTTTAGGCCTTAACTTCACTACTTACTCATGTCACAATTCTTGCTGAAGCATTAATTTCTCAGAGATAAGTTCAGGTCTTTCACATCCTGTCACCCAGTGCTACATCTGAACTTCTCTGGTCCTATGCTAGACCTGTTTCAATATTTATTTTTATTATTGAATCAAACCATAGTGAAGACACATACCATATTTGTCCTTTCTCTGGTTGAATTGTTTCTAATATTCGGCTCTTAAAAACAAAGCTGCCCTATGTTGTTCCATGTCTTCTAACTGAAATTATCTCTGATAAGAAGTACTCTATGATAACCAGAAATCTAAAGATCTCCCCCCACCTGAGATTTCCATTCCCTGATTATTCTATCAAATATTAATCTAGGTATGGCTGTGAAGGGATTTTGCACATGCAATTAAAGTCAAAAATCAGTTGATCTTAAAATTATCAGGTGGCCCCAACCCAGCCAGGTGAGCCTTTTCAAAGCAGAGAAGTTTGCGAAACTTGTAGCTAAAGGGGGAATCAGAGATATCTGAAGCTGCAGAAAGAGTCAGCGCCCCATTGCTTACTTGAAGATGGAGGGAACTTAACAGTGAGGAGAACAGGCAGCCTCTGGAGCCAAGAGCACCCCCCTGCTAAGTGGCAGCAACTGAGGTTCCTACAACCACAAGAAACAAGGCAGGCCAGTAACAAGAATGAGCTTGGGAGAGGACCTCCAATCTCCAGATCAAAGTGCAGCCAGCTAGCCCCTTGTATCAACCTGAAAAAAGAACTCTGCCATGTAGCACCATGTAGTTTTGATCTACAGAATTGGGAGTTGGCAAACGAGTATTGTTCTAAGACTCTAAGTTTTCAGTAATAGGTTACAAAGTAGAAGAAAATTAATTCATCACTGTAATTCTTATGATTTTCCCTTCTGATTGTTTTTATTTATTTTTATAATTTTCTCTTTATTTTTGATTTTCAGCATTTTGAAAAATATGTGTCCAAGTGTGATTGTGTCTGATACGCTCACTTGGGATTTGCTAAATATCCTGGACATATGGCTTGCTCTTGGTGTTCATCAAATTTAAATAAATTTTGGCCAATATGTTATCAAATATTTTTTCTGCCCCATCCTACTCCAGTCTCCTTAAAAATACACAGGTGGTGAACCGTTTGATTCTACCAGGTCATGAAATCTCTGGAGTTTTTCCCCCTGTTTTTCTTTTTCTGTGTTTCAACTTGCATTATTTCTTTCCATATGTCTTCCATCTCAATGATCCTTTCTTCTGTTATGCCCAGTCCTCTAGCAATTCCATCCTATATATATAGGGTATAGTATTCTTCAATGCTGAGTTTTCTGTTTTATAAACTTCAACAGTTTCATATATTTCCTAAAAATTCCCAATTGTATTAACTATTACTTTCTTCTTTTCCTGGAGATTATCTAAATTACCTATTATTATTTTAAAAGCCCTTGTCTGCTCAAACAGCTGGTTCATTTCCGGATTAGTTTCTATAGACTACATTTTCTTTTAAACATAGGTCACATTTCCCTATTTCTTTGATGATTATTTCCTATTCACACTATTACCCCTTCAAAACCTAAACTAAATCTCACCTCACAAGTGTCAGGTGTCCTGAATTTCATTGTATTTTCCCATTCTTACACCCATCACAGACAGGTCCCTCTGGATCACTGGGATGTCCGTGAAGACTGCTGAGGAAGAGTTCACTGCCATTGAATTCAGACACACTGGAGTGTTCATCCAAGTTTCCGTATGAGATGATACACCTTGGACAAGGTGTATACAAACTCTCTCTTAGCATTATAATCCTAATCTATAGACTATAAATAATGAAAACCATCTTGTGTATTATTTGAAGATTAGATGGAATGATCACATGAAGATCCTAACACAGTGCCTGGTATATTCAAGGTGTTTAATCAAAGTAATTACTGTTATATTTAAATGATATAGTAAATATAAATCATGCTTCTTATCAAGAGAATATTTGTTGACCACTAACCATATGCTATCTGCTCCTAGGTTTGGGAATTCAGCATCTAGCAAGTGTAAGATTCTCTTCCCTCAAGACATTTACCTTCTAACAAAGAAAATAAAAAATAAACATTCAAACAAATACTTAAACAAGATAATTTCAGGCTGCAGGAAAACAGGAGCATGATGAGGGTAGAAAGGTGACACTCTAGTTTGGATGGTTAAGGAAGAACTTTCAGACAAAGCACTTTAGAACAGAGACTAAATGGTAACCGTTATAAATTATGGAGAAATTTTTCATGCAAAAACAACAGTGTATGCAAAGACCCTGGGTCAAGAATAAGCTCAATGCATTAAAAGTTCAGAAAGAAAGCCAGTGTAGCTAAAAGCATAAAAAGGAAAGTGTGGAAGGGCATGACATTCAGAAGAAGTCAGGAGCCGAATCAGGTAGGGTTTTGTGAAAGATGTTTAGTCTTTGCTTGATGGTGATGAAGAGTATAAAAGATCTTTTTAGCAATGAATTTTAGTGTGACAAGGAAGAAAGCGGTGCAATTTTAGCAGGTGATAGTAATAATGGTGTAATGATGGTATTCTGAATTAAGATGGAAAGTGCTGGACAAGGTGAGAAGGGTAGGACCAAGGATATATTTTGAAGGTAATGTTGACATAATTTTCTGATAGATTGGATGTGGGATGTGACAAAGAAAAAAAAAAAAAAAGACACAGTGGATGACCCCTAAACTTTTTACCTGAGCAGGTAGGTAACTGAAGATGCCTTTTGCTGAAATGAAGAGTACTAAAGAGAGTCAAAATATGGGTGGGGGTAGGGGGTAGTGGAGTGGAGAATCCAATTTTCTGTTCTGTATGTTAACTGCAGGATATTCCTAGATAAGCAAGTGGAGATGCTGAGCAAATATATAGATATGCAAGTCCAGAACTCAGGGTATGGGAAAGGTTAGGACTACATAACATACTTAGTAAGCACTTAATAATAATAGACTGTTAATTAATTCTTTTTCTGAATGTAGAGAAAATATAAAACAAACTTGAATGTTCATATCAGGCAGCTATAGGTAGAATGAAACTGCAGATCCCACTGTAGAAACATGAATAAAATCATCATTTCCACCTCATTTCCTAGCTCTCCCTCTCCACCCCTTCTCGCAAGTTTGAAAACACATTCTGGGAAATAAGCATTAGTTTCCTTGAATGTTTTAAATTGATCAGTTTAGGGCAGAGGACATGAACAGACATTTCTACAAAGAAGACACCCAGATGGCCAACAGACACATGAAAAAGTGCTCCCCATCACTCGGCATCAGGGAAATACAAATCAAAACCACAATGAGATACCACCTCACATCAGTCAGAATGGCTAAAATTAACAAGTCAGGAAATGACAGATGCTGGTGAGGATGCGGAGAAAGGGGAACCCTCCTACACTGTTGGTGGGAATGCAAGCTGGTGCAACCTCTCTGGAAAACAGCGTGGAGGTTCCTCAAAAAGTTGAAAATAGAACTACCCTATGACCCAGCAATTGCACTACTGGGTATTTACCCTAAAGATACAAATGTAGTGATCCGAAGGGGCACATGCACCTGAATGTTTATAGCAGCAATGTCCACAATAGCCAAATTATGGAAAGAACCTAGATGTCCATCAACAGATGAATGGATAAAGAAGATGTGATATATATACACACTGGAATACTATGCAGCCATCAAAAGAAATGAAATCTTGCTATTTGCAATGACATGGATGGAACTAGAGGGTATCATGCTCAGTGAAATAAGTCAATCGGAGAAAGACAACTATCATATGATCTCCCTGATATGAGGAAGTGGAGATGCAACATGGGGGGTTGGGGGGGTAGGAAAAGAAGAAAAGAAACAAGATGGGATCGGGAGGGAGACAAACCATAAGTGACTCTTAATCTCACAAAACAAACTGAGGGTTGCTGGGGGGAGGAGGGTCAG
>PISX010010424.1:0-70469 GCA_004024625.1 Mellivora capensis | reverse complement strand
GGGACTGGAAGAGATTATGCTGAGTGAAATAAGTCAAGCAGAGAGAGTCAATTATCATATGGTTTCACTTATTTGTGGAGCATAACAAATAACACGGAGGACATGGGGAGATGGAGAGGAGAAGGGAGTTGAGGGAAATTGGGGGGTAGATGAACCATGAGAGACTATGGACTCTGAAAAATAACCTGAGGGTTTTGAAGGGGCGGGGGGTGGCAGGTTGGGGGAGCCTGGTGGTGGGTTTTGTGGAGGGTACGCATTGCATGGAGCACTGGGTGTGGTGTAAAACTATGTATGAATTCTGTTATGCTGAAAAGAAATTAAAAAACAAAACAAAACAAAACAAAAACCAAAAAAAAAAGAGAAATTTTTATGTAAGTGGAAAAAAAATAGATGAGAGAGAAGAAAATACAATCTTATTATGAGAGGTCTTTTTGTCCTATAACAAACAGTCCAAGATAGCTGGAATTCAAAAATATATATCCCACAAATGGTTGGAAAGTTAAATTTTCTTCCTCTAGACAGTCAATGGAAATGAAGGCAAAGAAGCAAGAAACTAAGTATTAGTTTCCTATTACTGCTGTGACAAAGTACAACAAATTTAGTGGCTTAAAATGGTATAAATTTATTCTTTTTCAGTTCTGGAGTTTAGAAGTCTAAAATCAGGGTGTTGGTTGGGCTGTATTTCACTTAGAGGCATCAGGGGAGAATCTGTTTCCTTGCCTTTCCAGCTTTTGGGGGCTGTTTTTAGCTCAGGATTCTTTCTCAGTTTCTCTCTAAACTGTTGCTGTCTTGTCACATCTTCTACCACTCCCTTTGACCTTCCTGACTCCCTTTTATCAAAATCCTTGTGATTATCACCTTAGATCTGATAGTCCACGACAATCTTTCTATCTTAAGTTCCTTAATTTAATGTCTGCAAAGTGTCTTTTTACTATGTAAGGTAACAATTCACAAGCTATAGGCATTAGGACTTGAACATCTTTGGGGTGGTCATCATTCAGTCTACTATACTCATTGGAGATAGGGGACCTAGAAAAAGACTGAACCCTGAGATTTACCCAAGTACCTCCTAATCTTCTAATATTCATCTTGTTTGTGATAGAGAGGGAAAGGTTACCTGTGACACTGTTTAAATGCTAATAAGTAGAAAACCAACCCTAGACTTTCTAGTTAAATGATCTGTAGGTTCACAGAGTTTAAGAGTCTTCAAATTGAGTTTCTATCATTTACAACCCAAATAGGCCTGATTCGTATACTTGCCCAGGGTTAAAAAGCAGCAAAGCTAGGATTTCCTGTCAGGTCACCTGATGTCTGAATCTATCCTCTTGACCACCGTAGGGGGTCACTGATGATAATACCCATGTGTCCTTTATTTGAGGGTTCTTCTTAATTCTTGGTTGGTGCTCTCATCTTCATGCCCTCCTTATCTTGGCCACAGGGACTTACATTGTGGCTCCTTTCTTTGAGGGTATAGTTTTCTCTCATCCTCAACAAATACCCAGCTTGTTTCTTCCAGTATATTTCCTTAAAAAGAACAGTGACTCAGTGAGTTTCCAGGCCACAGACTCTAGGACCACACAGAGATATACCTTTACGAAGGTATAAGAGAGGCTTCATCTTTATAGAGATGAGGGGCATCCTCCAGCCCCCAATCCTGACTCACCTCCAAGATTGGAAAGCATGCTTCTTGTGAGATATGGTTAAAATTTCAAATTCTATTACATTAAATTCTTAAAACTCACATGCTATCCATAGTCTTCACTATTGGCTTTCTGGGAAAAACAAAAACAAAAACAAACAAACAAACAAACAAAAAAACCACAAAACACCCTCTAAACTTACAGTGCCAAAGATCTTACAGTGCCAAAATGGCAGCTGTTATTTTAGACCAGGGACAAATATAAGCACAAGGTACTAAGATGATATCAGATAATCAACTTTATTTAATTTATACTAAGAGGCAGGCAATTTTTTTGAAGTGAAATATAGGGATACTGATAGACTTTATTGTGTTATATTTTATATTTCTGTTCACTTTAGCTGGGTTGCTCCTTTAATTTGGAATGTTAATCCCTTAAGTGAAGCAATTCAGATTATCCCGTCTCCTTCAGTACTGCACATTCCCTTGAAGAATTACCTATTCCATATAGAAGATTCTATAGGTTATGGGTAGGATTTTGAGCTGAAAATTTACATTTAAAACCACATTGGCTCAGAGAGGTGCTGAAAGTCCATGGTGCTGATGCTATTTGTCAAGCTGGCCAGTCTCAACTACATTTCCCAAAATTCCCTTTCCTAATTATTTCCAGGAAAAGAAATGTGAACTAAAAAATACATCCTTTTGTGAGATTTGTGGGGCAAAAGTGAAGCAGCAACTATTTTGTAACTTACACACTCTTATTAACTTGTTGGCTTACCTGTTACATGAGAGCACTGAGCCTGCAAGTGCCCCACCTTCCTCTGGAGCTTCCTTCAGCTTCTCTGATTCCTAGGTCATGGCACGGTAGATAGACAGATCACAATAGATTGATCGATAGATATCTTAGTTTTTCTACCTTTCTGTTTCAACCCTGATTGTTAGAGTACCCCTTTTTCAGTCATAGAAATTTGTTTGCATAAGAATTGTCTCCAAGCTGATCTTTCAAATTGATTTATTGTTGTTATTCAGTGATCATTGGTCATCTCTTAGATATAACATTGACTTGTGGCTTGGCTTTTTACACATTATTAAAGGTCAGAATTTTATGAGTTTTCTCCAAATCTTATTTCTGGACCCAATATAGTCTTAACATTAATCGTTTGGTATTTGACAAATGGGGTGTGGATATTTATGTACTTTTATTTTGATACTTTCCATTCCCAGGTGATGATCCTTTCATTATTATCATATCTTGTTATGGACTTGATAATGGTTACATTTATATGATGTCCTTTATCATTAAGCATAATAACTAGGAAAAAAGACAAACACCCCACTAAACCATCTAAATAAAGTCATATTTCATGAGTGAAGATTATGCAATAGTATTTGAAGTAAGAATCATTAGTGCAAATTTTAACATACTGTGTAAATCATAAGTTGTAATGGAGGAGGAAAAAGTTTTGTCACCCCAATATATGATTCTGGGATGTTGATGCTTTTAAGAAACTAGAAAAAAATTTTTGAAAAACAGGTACAAATTACCCTTTTTAAGAGATATTCACATTTACAGAGGAAATTTCCATTTGTAAGGGAGTCTTGCTGCTCTACCATAAAGCAGAGAGTGACTCAATCTCTAGAAACTCTTATCAGTGGGGAAGACAATGACTTAAATCCACATCACAAACTTACCCTTATTTACTGTGCTTTTCCTGGTAAGCTTCCATAACTGACTCCCCATCCTTAACATCTTTTATCTTTAGCTAAAGATGGTATTTAAACTGATGGCTTCAGCTGTGTCAGAGAGTTAATTAGTTTTCCCGGGTCTCTCTTGTGTATATAGGATGTGCATGTGTTATTAAACTTTCATTTGTTTTTCTCTTGTTAATCTATGTCACATCAATTTAATTCTTAGGCCAAAAAAAGAGTCTTGAAAGGTACAGAAAAATTGTTCCTCCCCAACATTACAAACAATCAGTGACAACTTAATTTTTATGGAGGAAATACCCTATATTTTATTTGGTAGATCTTGGTGATCTAGCACAGATCTTGGTACTAAATGTATTTTGTGTTGCCATGTGCTTGTAGGAAAGATAATGCATGTTATAAACCATTTACAAGTAAATGGTTATTCCATAGGACAACATTAAAACTACGCTTTTTATAGAGGTGAACATGCTGATTAGACAGAACTCTGAGTTATTTTTCTGTGTTCTAATTCTGAAATAATTCTCATGGTAGAAAAAAAAAAAGTTAAACCAAGGCAGTCAGAAAGAAGATAATCCAAAAAAGAAAAATGAAACTCCCATAAAAACTAAAGTATAAATTGCACATTGCTATAGGGTCACAAAAATCTAGGTGTAAGAGAGAGATAAACTAAACTCTCTAGACCCTGCTGTATCCCTGAATTGAAGTGTACAGCAGTCTTGAGGGAATTGTGAATGATTGGAGTCAGGTCTTGAAAGTTAATATGAGCATTTCTCCATTTCTATATTTATAGCTGGACATTTTGTTGAATTTTTGTTACTTCCTACCCTTAAGAGTCTCATAATCTAGAAGATAAAATTGTGGAAAATAATGAAGGTGAAAATAAGACAGAAAGGAAGCTATTAAATCATGAATAAAGACATGTATATGTCATAGGAATCCCAGAAAAAGAAGTGTGGGAAAAGGGGGTGGAATGTTTATTTGAACAAATTACAGCTGAGAATTTCCTAATGTGGGGAAGGAAAAAGGCATTTCAGTCCAAGAGGCCCAGAGAACTCTCCTCAAAATCAACAAAACAGGTCAACACCAAGACATATCATAGTGAAACATGCAAAATACAAAGATAAAGAGAGAATTCTGACAGCAGCTAGAGACAAAATGTCCTTACCCTATAAGAGTAGACACATAAAGTTAGAAGCAGACCTGTCCACTAAAACTTGGCAGGTCAGAAAGCAGTGACATGATATATTCAACATGCTAATTGGGAAAAATATGCAGCCAAGAATACTTTATCCAGGAGGGTTGTCAATCAGAATAGAAAGAGAGATAAAGGGTTTCTAAGACAAGCAAAACCTAAAGGATTTCATAAACACTAAACCAGCTCTGCAAGAAATACTAAAGGGGATGCTTTGAGTGGGAAAGAGAGACCAAAAGCAACAAAGACTAGAAAGGAACAGAGACAATCTATAAGGCTAGTGACTTTCCACATAATACACTAGCACAACATTCATACCTTTCAATAATTACTCTCAATGTAAATGTACTAAGTGCTCAAATATAAAGACATAGGGCATCAGAATGGATTAAAAAAACCCCACAAAACAAAACCCATCAATATGCTACTTACAAGAGACTCATTTTAGATCCAATGACATCTCCAGATTGAAAATGAGGGAATGGAGAAACTTCTATTATGTTAATGGACATCAAAGAAAGCTGGAGTAGCCATCCTTATATCAGACAAACTAGATTTTAAACCAAAGATTGTAATAAGAAATGAAGAAGGACACTATATCATAATAAAGGGCTCTATCCAACAAAAGGATGTGATAATTTAAGTATTTATGTCCCCAACTTGGAAGCAACCAAATATATAAATGAATTATAACAGACTTAAAGAAACTGATTGGTAATAATGCAATAATAGTAGGAAACTTTAACACCCCATGTACAGCAATAGACAAATAATCTAAGCAGATGATCAACAAGAAAACAATGGCTTTGAATGACACATTGGACCAGATGAACTTAACAGATACATTAAAAGCATTTCATCCTGAAGCAGCAGAATACACATTCTTTTTGCATGCACGTGGAACATTCTCCAGAATAGATCACATACTGGGTCACAAATCAGGCCTCAATCAGTATAGGAAGATAGCGATCATACCATGCATATTTTCAGACCACAATGCTATGAAACTTGAAGTCAAGCACAAGAAAAAATTTGGAAAGACCACAAATACATGGAGGTTAAAGAACATCTTACTAAAAGATAAATGGGTTAATCAGGAAATTAAAGAAAAAAATTTTAAAAATACATAGACTGATGAATAGATAAGGAAGATGTGATATGTATATGATATATGTGTTATATATATGATATATGTGTGATATATATGTATATATACATATACATGTGTATATATAATGAAATATTATGGAATATAATCCCATATATAATAACGGAATATTACTCAGTGACCAAAAAGAATGAAATCTTGCCATTTTCAACAAAATGGATAGAACTAGAGTGTATCATGCTAAGTGAGATAAGTCAGTCAAAGAAAGAGAAAACTATATGATTTCACTCATATGTAGAATTTAAGAAAAAAAACAGATGAATATAGAGAAAGGGAAGGAAAAATAAAATAAGATAGAAACAGGGAAGCAAACTGTAAGAGGCTTAACTATATAGAACAAACTGAGGGTTGCTGGAGGGGAACGGGGTAGGGGATGGGCTAAGTGGGTGATGGATATTAAGGAGGGCACTTGTAATGAGCACTGGGTGTTACAGGTAAGGGATGAATTGCTAAATTCTACTTCTGAAACCAGTGCTACACTATATGTTAAGTAACTTGAATTTAAGTTTAAAAAAACCCTGGTTTCTTAACTTAGTGATCATTGTGATATTCTAAGAAATTAATGCAGCAATTCTTATTTTTAAAATATTTGGCTCTGTCTCTTTTAAGTCTTAAAGGAATTTTTTCCAGTTCTTAAATTATTGGAGTACCATGAGTCAAATTTTCATATGGAAAAGAACCTAAACTTTGAAGAAGTTGGTTTTCATTTTGTTTCTAACAGAAAACAAATTAGTGAATTATTCACTGCCATGAAAAAATTTTTGCACATTTTGTTTGTGAACGTGTATTTGAATTCATATTTTCAATATCACAAGGAAAATAATATGTGAACCTTTAATGTATTTCTGTTGAAACTTAATGAGTTTTCATTGTGTCATAAATTAAATTAAATTAAAATTAAAAATTAAAATAAAATTAAAAATATTAAATTAAAATTTTAAAACTAAAAAAATAAAAAAAGTAAAGGTTGGTAAGTAGTGGATGTTTTCCATAATTATCTGTGTCCCCCAAGGGCAGGCTATGTTAGTGCTATATGATTTTACCAGCATCATGCAACATCAGTAGGGAATATTGAGAATAAATCTGATAGGGGAAAGGGAAAACTCCGTGGAAAAAATTATATTAAGGGTTCAAAGGATAGTTTGGGCCTTAATAAACATAAATAAACTAGAGAATAAGAAGCTATAGATCAAATGAATTATCCAAATGTAAAATTTTTGGTATTGGCAAGATGGTAGAATTTCTTGTGGTTTTTTTTTTTTTTTTTCCTTTGGTCTTTCCTCTGGGCTCCTGAAGCACACCATGGAATCTGCTGCCAGAACCACTTAGAATAAAGTTGTCCTATTTACAGGTTTTTGATAAGCTGATTTTATTCTTTTAATGAATAAAAAATGATGCCATTATCCCCTATAAAATAGCTAAGGTTTTACTTGAACAAAATCCGTTTGGAAATGTTAAGCTGGTTACACAGAACTAATATGCCTCAAGCTGGTCATTCTCTCTGGATTAAAGCTGTGGAACAATTGTGGCTCCTGTTACAAGGAAAATGACAAAGGGCCATTATGAAAAGGGACAAAAATCTCTGTTCCCAGAGGGGGACTGACAAGCTGAAAGTCCCCTTCTACATGCCAACACAAAAGCCTGATTGCCTCAGATTGTTTGTTTATGTAAATCAAAATGCTACCATTAATTCAGCAAGTGGGCTGCTCAGAGACAAAGAAGGTGGTGATTGGCTGGATGCTTGCTTCTGGGCTGGTGGCAAATCCGACAAATCCTAATGCTTCTGTTCTAAGCTCTATCTGGACATCTTCAGGAAAAGCAGCTTGATAATATGTACTGAAGCAAATACTTTGTATTCTTAGAGTAGGAGTTGGAACTATAAAATTGAAGGGGAGGGAACACATCTATCAAGGATCCTTTCACTCAGCTTCCTCACAGCTCTCTCTGCGTCCTTGGACTCAACTCTACATCATGACAGACGTTCCAGAGATACTCAGTCAGGCTGAGTGCAATGGGGATACACCACCCCAAAATGGTCAACAATCGATCACTAAAACAAATGAGGAAACCAGCGATGTGGATGGTACCCCACCATACTACCGCGTAGAACCCCATCTTGAAGTCCTACCTACAGAAGGAAATCAAGAGAAAAGTGAAAAATTACAAGAGAATATTGTAGGCAACTGGTCCACGGATGAGAAGATTCTAAAAGGTAAAGCATTTTTCCTTTCTCTTTGATTTGCTCGATTCAATTTGTAAACTCATTCGTAATTCTTTTGATAAACTGTTAAGACAGAAATGTGCTGTCCATCCTCCTACCCATGTCCTTGCCCAAATGTGGTCTCTTATTCTACTGGGGCTGGATAGCTAAAGACCAAACCTCTGCCTCAGGTCAAATCCAGGCTTATTTATTTGATAGCTTTATTCCCCAGCCTCCTGAAGCCTTAGTTTTCCCAGTTATCAGAAAGCAGAAATATAAGTACTGATATTTGTAGGGTTGTTGTGAGGATTACTAAGTGTTGGTTAAATGTTAACTATATTATTTATTATTATTATGGACAGCCCCGTTACTATTTAAGCAAAGGAAATTCAGCATTTCAAGTTTTCCTTCTGAAATATACCTGAACTTGTCTGAATTCATGGTTCTATAACTTACTAGATGGAAAAGGAGAGGTTATCCTTATGTTTATAAGTAGGAACCAATGAAGAAATGAGTTGGGAGAGTGAAAGAGTTACTTTTAGTGATCACAATTGCAAATCAAATCGATCTACGTAGCTAGAGTCTAAATTGATAATTTATTTAAACTTAAACTGCTTAAATATAGTATTAATCTTGTGAGTTTTTTCTCCCCAGAAAAACCAGAAGAGAATCTTTTTATTGTTCATAAGGCTATCACGGATCTTTCTCTCCAAGAAACAAGTGTTGATGAAATGACATTCAGAGAAGGTGAGAGGAACTTCCATTTTGTACACAGACGTTGTCTGACTGAATATAGATGTAGTTTTTGCATGGGATGTTATGTGAGTGTGATGTTGAAAAAGCAATCCAGACAGTGCCTTCAAAAGCTCAAAGCTGCTATAGGTAGATAAGGGAGTAGTCTTGATTATCTGTGGGTTTCACCTTAAGAAGTGTTCCAGAAGCATCAAAACTGAGACTGCATGGGTTGGTCTAACTGATTGGCATGCCTTGACCTGACAAAATGGTATCAGTCTCTTAATAAGTTAGTCCACTAACATTTATTTAGTGTCTCTAAATCTGTGTCAGGCACCTTGTGAAATGTGAATGTTTTAAAAATGGGTTTATCCTAAAAGCTTACTATTGTCATACATTTTAAAATAATATTATAAATTTATTTGATCTATAGAAAAATTCTAGGCTTCTATGTAAGCTGAAAATGGTTATCTAACTCTTGTTAAAGAAATCTACCAGGTAATGAAGGCAATTTTAATTGTGTTCTTTCAGAAAATGAGACAATAAAAAGAACATTGATTTTTTAGTGACTTATATTTCAGATAAACTCAAGAGACTAAGAAACACAAAACCTCTTAGATTTTACTCCTAAGAAGATACCTATGTTGAAGCAATTTCCAAATCAAGTTCAGGATAAACACATATTAATTAATCACTCATTTCCTCTTTTGCAACCATAAGCATCTTATCTCAAAATTGAAGTTGGTTCTTTAGACCTTGAGAAATTTAGCTTAGTTTGGACCTTAATAGGCAAAATATGGAATTATTTTTTTAAATATTAGAACATCACATAAAATTGTAGATGTCAAGGAAGACAGGGATGTGACTGGCAATTTTTTGGGTTTGTCCACTTTGCCTGGATATCTCCCAGACTATCTGCTGTCCCTATGTAGTGGTGGAACGTAGTAAGAAACAACCATTATTAAGCTTTTATATTAACACAAGTAATTTATAAAACTTAAGCCTTAAGCCCCATGAAATGAACTAAATAATTTCTCTGCCCTTATCTTTCTGTTTCCAATATAACAAGTTCTCACAGGCAGGGATCTCAAAGTGCATGTGGAGACCCTTTCAATATTTTTTTTTAAAGATTTACTTATTTATTTAGGAGAGAGACAGCATGCACACACAATGGAGAGGGGCAGAGAGTGAGGGGGAAAGAGTCTCAAGTAGACTCTGAGCTGAGCATGGAGCCTGACTGGGGGCTCAATCTCATGACCTCGATATCACAACCTGAGCTGAAGCCAAGAGTCTGATTCTTAGCCAAATGCACCATCCAGGTGCCCAGAGACCCTTTCAAATATCTGATCAGGAAGTCCACTGGAGATAAAAGTTTGCTAGGATATTTTGTTTTGTCAAATACAGAATGAAAGCAGTCTGGATTTTTAAGTAGATGGTGTCAGGGTGAATTTTTCCATGAATGAATTCTTTTGTGTTTGGTGGAACATATGCTTTTCCTGTAAGGCACATGTTGGTGTCTTCTATTTTCACAATGACAAACAGCTATAAAGTCTCCAAAGAGAATACTCCTGGATTGAAAAACAGCAAGATGCTAAAAATATTGAGGAAAAACTATAATTTAAATTCAAGAAGTAATTTCATGCATGACAACTCCATGCCTGAGTCATGGTGTGAGCAAAAAGATCAGCTTCTTTGGCTCTTATGGAAAAAAAGAGAATAAAAGAAAGCTTACTTAAGATTACAGAAAATATGCTAATGTATATTTATTTATAATGTAAAGAACAGTGACTGGGCACCAACAACCTGATAGGAACTTTGTACAATCAGTTAGGAATGAAAATCCATCTTGACTTCTATCTCTTTCTGTAAGTGTACAAACTGATCCCTGTGTTGGGAAAACAAAACAAACCAACAAACAAAAACAAAAAGAGAATGAAAAATCTTGAATGGAAATGGACTTTGAACATCTTTCAGTGAAAGTAGAAAGCTGTGATGGGGAAAGACAAAGACGAACACTGCCTCTCACTTTATTTAAAGACTCTTATGGTGTTCAAAGGGATTAGTGAATGGAAGCTGGACAAGGCACACAATCTAGACAATATTTTTAAGTCACACATAGACTGAAGCTTCTCATAGTAGTCCCTTTAGAGGTGAAAGCCCAGAAAACAACCTCCACTCTGATTCTTTCTAGCAAGCTCAATAAATATTGTTTAGGATATGCCGATGTGATCTGTTTGAAAAGTGAAATTTGACATGAATTAAGCCTTGTAAAAGTCACTGCCAAACAACTTGAGTTAATTAGTCATTATTAGGGATATGTCTAACATGACAGGCTAATCTACCAATATATAGAGATGACCACAACAAGATTTTTAAAGTCTGGCTCTCTAGAAATCAATGGCAGATCTTAGATGACATTGTGTGTGCTTTGATGGGCTTGGCGTCACTGTTAGCCCAACATATGACTCCTGACCACCCATGGCTCCCTGCTCCTCCTTCCACAACTGGTACTTTAGCACAACTCTGAGAATCACGGTGGCAAATACTGAATGTGCTACTCTGAGCATGCCTAGTTGGGAGAAGTCATTGTTTTAACTACTAGAAGAAAACCTTTTTTCTTCTGTGAGATATTTTTCCAATTTTCCTTGAGGAATGTGGTATGTGTGTGTGTGTGTGTGTGTAAGAGACAGGTTCAAATATTTTATTTTCTATGTTCACATTTCTAGTCACTACAGACTAGACAGGATTTTATTTTATTTTATATTTATTTATTTATTTATTTATTCATCAGAGAGAGAGGGAGAGAGAGCGAGCGAGCACAGGCAGACAGAGTGGCAGGCAGAGGCAGAGGGAGAAGCAGGCTCCCTGCCGAGCAAGGAGCCTGATGTGGGACTCGATCCCAGGACGCTGGGATCATGACCTGAGCCGAAGGCAGCCGCCTAACCAACTGAGCCACCCAGGTGTCCCTAACAGGATTTTAAAAGTCTGTCTCAGGAACATCAGTCTCACTAGATACAACAGTCCACAACAACAAAAAAAAGTTTTATGGTCAAATGAAATGGAGTCGTCAACTTCTTAGAGATCCACAATATTTATTGGCATTTTAAAGGCTTGCATAAATTCTGAGGCTTACTTAACTGTGTTTAATGTGTTATTTTCCAAACTAATTTGATAGTACAACCCATTTTATTATGTAAAACATATTATTAACCCACAGAATAATATCTTATAAGGTATGTGTAGGGAAATGTTTGTCCAGAAACATAATTTAAAGAATAAGAATTGGGTATCTCAGGGCACCTGGGTGGCTCAGTGGGTTAAGCCTCTGCCTTCAGCTCAGGTCATGATCTCAGGGTCCTGGGATCGAGCCCTGCATTAGGCTCTCTGCTCAGCGGGGAAACTGCTTCTCCCCACTCTCTGCCTGCCTCTCTGCCTACTTGTGATTTCTTGCTCTCTGTCAAATAAATTAAAAAAAAAAAAAGAGTTGGGTATCCCAATTACCAATTGATTTTGCTACAGGACATCAATGGGAGAAGATTCCTCTGGGCATCAGTAACCAGGAAATAAGTAGACAAAAGGAAAGGATTGCTGAACAACTTCTAGAAGAGAAGGAAGAGGAGGATGAGAAGAACAAAGCTCGCCAGGCAACTGAAATTGAATGGTTGGGATTTCGGAAACCTAGCCAAGTTGATGTGTTGCATTCTAAACACGAGGAGGAGGAAGTTTGGGATGAAGAAATTAATGATGACGATGATTGCAATGATGATGAAGATGAAGTTCGAGTGATAGAATTTAAGAAAAAAAATGAAGAGGATTCTCAATTAAAAGGGGAAGGTGATGCAAACGAGGACTCCCCACTGAGCAGCCCCAGTTCCCAACCTGTGACACCTGAGGAGCAGCCAGCCTTTGGGAAGAAGAGTGATATCTCTAGAAATGCTTATTCAAGATACAATACAATATCCTATCGGAAAATCAGGAAGGGGAACACCAAGCAGAGAATTGATGAATTCGAGTCTATGATGCACTTATAAATTCAATGGAACTGAGGAATTCTCCTGCCCACTAAAGCAAAATCTAATTCTATTTTCCTGAGATGCATCTTTGCATGTCTTATTTGAGTCATCCCCTTTAAAGATGTGAAAGCTTAACCTCTATTTCACTGTAGAAAAATATGGAAATAATCCTAGACAAAATTCAGTCTGGTAACCTCAAGTCAAAAAGCTTTAGATTCATTCATGGCATTTGCTTTTTAAAATTTCACTAATATGGCCTTTTGTGATAAGCACTAAACAGCAAATGGCAAACACCCTTAGAGAATCTGGCATGATTTGGCTTGTTAAAAGTAACAACACTGGGAAATACAGTCATCAAATCAAAGAGGACTATGAGAAATGACCTGTATTTCTTTTGGTGTCTTTCTTCCTGTACATCGAGGGTGCCAGAAAGTCTGGTATTAAACCTCTGTTTCATTTCAACTTGTTTTTATAGACACTGGCAATAAGCTGTCCAAAATGTTTTGCCTTTCCTATTATCTTCAGAAAAGATTTTAAGTGGCTTTCCTTGGCATCTACAGAGTGAAAATCTGCATAGGCCTTCTTCCTAGGTGTTAACCGTTCACTGAATTTTCTCACTAGAGGGGCTGAGCAATTGTCAAGTCGGGAAAATTCTGTTGACTAAATGTTGGCTTTATGCAGTCAAGATGAATAAAATCCATTGTGAGGTTGATACAGGGAGGGGCTAGAAGATTGGTGGGCAATAGACTAAAGAGTCAGATAGTTTATTTTTGTGACTGAAAATAAAATCTCGTCTAGCACAGTTAAAGTCATTAAAAGTGAAAATGACAGCTTTAGCACAGTTTTAAGAAAATACCCTTCTGTATTACCACACTTTCTCTTATTAACAGTATCTCAGAATAATTTTCTTTCCTTAGAAACCCAAGACAACTCTAGTCATAACTGTACTAGTTACTATGAAAATGGAAATAATTATCTTAGGATATTTTCAAAGTAGAGTGTGAGCATGTATTTTTAGTAAGAAAGCTCTGATAGTTGTTGGGAATATATAATTTACTGGACCTCAGCCCAAATCAAGATGCTTAAAATTGTGCCTATGGAGTTTCACTCAAGCCAGTGTATCAAATAATGTATTAAATATTTATGAAAAGGGAGAGTCTATATTTTTATTCTTAGACAGTTTGATAATTTTTCATTTCAGGCTTCCATATATATCACCCTGAACTTTCTCTCACCACAGATAAAGATATTTTTGGCCCTGCAAATAAAAAGACAATTCCTTATTGTCTGAATGTAATACAGTCTTCATTGTACTATTCAACCCTTTGTTTATTTCTTTTTCATTTTGTGAAAAAACCCGGGTTAGGACTTCTTAGGTTATTGCTTATTTATGTGTAACAAATCCCACACATTCTAATGGAAATTTCTTTAATTCTTCCTGGTCACATAATATATTTCCAGGATATCATATACTACCACTTACTGTTTACAAGACTCAATTTTGAATTCAAGATTGAAGTACTTCTTCTATTCTTTCAAACAGATATTTCACAACCTGATCATGTACAAGTGCTATTGCTCTTCATCTGTAGAACCTATAGATTTCATTCTTGATGATGCAGGTTTTTCAGAAGAAAGCCAGAGAAATCAGGTGTTTATTGGTAAATTTAGGTAAAAGATTGGTGCACTAAGACAATTTCCTATTTACTTAGATCCTCTAAATCGTTCCACCTCGGCAACCTATTTTCTTTTCTGTATTATTGATGACCCCTACAATTTTCTACTTAACTTCAAAGCACAGTATTGTGTTATCTGTCAAGAACAGGAGCATATTGTTAACCTACCATCAACAGAGCCTCTATTTTTAATTGTTCTAACAGAAGTGTTGAATTCCTGTGGAATTTGAGTGAGCTGGGTGGTCTATGGTGTGACATAGTCAAGGGACTGGCTCTTATGGGGATCCAGTACATAGTAACACTGGCCTTTAAAGCTTTGTGCTCTTACCATATAATTAACCAAACATGAAAGATATTGTCCACAAAGACTTTTTCAGGGTATGTTCAATGAGCAAATGCTTAATGCTTATGGATGAGGCAGTACAGTTACAAAAGAGCACTGAAACTACTCTTTGACATTAACATCCAGTGCCTGTGCTTCCATCTTACACTAAGGCCACAGAGTTAAAGTGATCAGAAGCAACATGATGGGGTTAGGTGACTATTTGATTTTTTATAACCTAGGAAAGGCAAAGGTATGGTTCTGATTTCATGAGGGATATTTAACATATTAGACATTCCTACAGAACAAGTTAAAATATAAATTGGTAATAATACTGGAAGATTTACTGCTTTTGTGATCCAAGGTTCAGGGTTGGATGGAAGAAGGACTCTGGTACCTGGTAGGAGGGAGAACTGATTTCTTGTGAGAATGTTGCTATTTCTTACATGACTTTTAATTTTTCTTAGTTTTGGGGTGAATATGAATTAATAAAATCTCTATTTCTTTGTCAATATAAAATTTACTTTTCATATAATGCTGTATTGGAAGACATGGAATATGTCAGAATCCACCTATCATCTGTCTACATTTTAAATAAAGAACTGCTGTGTCTGACTTGCTCTCAATAACAGTGTGTGTCCTTGTTTTTGGTATGAAGGATTTATTTTTTTTTTGCTGTCCTTTAAAATTTAGGAAGAATGCTTGCATATCAGCAGCTATTAAAGACCATTAAGAAATGATGCTTTAGAAGTCAAGAAAACACTTTATTTAAATCCAAAAAGCATTATTTATTTCAAAAAGGTCTTAAAATGATAGTGTACACAATTGTAAAAAAACAACAACAACAACACAAAAACTTCTGGCAGGTAGATACCTAATGTTCATGAAAAATTTGTATTATTTTTATAGGAACTGAGCTCTTGTTTTAGATACCCTTAACTCCAACAACTTGAAAAACACATATATATCTCTCTAGCCATCAAGGTAATACATTTAAACCATGCTGACACTTTTATAGTAGCTGTTTCTGCCTATTTACATGGGGTAGTACTTTTGGCACATTTTCAAATGAAGAACGGACATTTAAGTTTTTCAAAGTGATAGGAAAAACACTTAAAATAAGTAATAATAGAGAATTATGGAAAAAGATGAAGCACCAGAGTATTATAAAAAAGAAATATGTTTGACCATCTGAGAAAGGCAACTACTTTTAAAGGCTTAACTTTCATTGCTCTATAAAAACAAGAGGGCTATAAAAAGTAATGTCAAAGTTGTAGCAAACATTTGCCAATATTAAAATATCAGACAGTAACATAATAAATATGAATACCAAAATGTGCATACAGCTCATGAGGAACAGGAGGTGACTCAGCCACACAATCAACATAAACACAATGACACAGGTAGTAATCAACAGAAGAAATCACCCAACAGATACATGGCAGACTACGAAATCAAAGGACAATGCCTCGTAATCAACTGCCAGTGTGGGAGAGTTTTGGAAATGAATTTGGAAAGTAATCTGAATTTTTAGTTAGTGACTTAAAATTACATATTTGATTCCTTCTTTATGATAACATCAGTTAGTAGAGGCAGAAAATTGGGTACTTCAAAATGTTCAACTTAACTCCAAATCCTTTATATTCCATTGTTTCAATCTTGTTCTCCCATTAACAGAAGTTTTCAGGTAATCAATAAGAAAATTCACTAATCTGACCTTTGCTTTCTCTTATTTTTCTGTCCACCTTTAATAGCTAATATGTATAGAACTAGCAATGTTCAGGCAGTATTTGAAGGAGGAGAATTAAGACATGTGCATAATCTGAAATGTATAAGCATCTTGATAATTTAGAGTTTGGTTACTCCCTTCAAGTATGGAAAGTGATACCCAGAGTCAAAGTCCACTGGAGATACTTTTGTACAGACGGCCAGATGCAGACAAAATTGCGCACTTAAAAGATTAAAATTATCCAAAAACATGTCATAGTTTTCTTTATATTTATTTGTAAGCAGGAAGTCTTGGTCTTATTTTCTCCCACTTCAAAGCATAAAATGTAGAGATTCATATATATAATTATATATACACACATATATGAATATATACACACATTTTCTATATGAATATATATGTATGTACACATACATATATATTTACAAAGATAGATACATTTTTGGTCAAGTAATGATAATCTAGTCCCTCAAAAAATTAGTTTTTATATCTAATATAAAGGTTTTATTTTATATAGATATTTATGAATGAAATCCTTGAACTGGTAAATACCAATCAATCAATAATAAAATAGAAAGCCTCTGTTTTCAAAGATATTATCTGTTTTTTATTTAATGGCAACTGTCATCATTAGAAACTCACCATATTAGAAGTTGCTCTATTTGCTGAAAAATGAGAACTTTCCTGTGTTTTTGCAAAACAATGATTTACATAAAGCTGCAAAGAGACCCTAATTGGAATGGTAACTACTAGTTGACCCATTAGGTTGAAAACAGAGGCATTGAATCTGCTTATTGTGATGGGATTTTTTCCCCTTTCTTTAAGGTACCAACACCTACCTGAAATACCATCCATTAAACCTCATCAGGAGTATTTAATACTTTACATAGCTTATGCAAACTTGTCCACAGAATGGCTGTTTGCCAAAAATAAATATTTTGTACATTAGCTTTGGTTAGTGTTCCTTTTCTCATTTCAAGGCTTGTGGCTCATAGCAATTTTTAAACAACCTACAGAAAAGTTGGAAAAGCACTATGGTGACAATGAAGTAAAAGTTACACAATGAAGTAAAAGTTACAGGTTTTGGTTTGTATTTAAAATTAAAGGACTCTTCAATGTTTACTTCCCACCTCTGTTCAAATTGGGCAATCTGTCGGCTTTGATTAATGGTTGGGGAAAGAAAGAGTTGGCAGTATTATTTAAGGGGAAGCAATTTCTCTATGTCTGTTTCTCCTTCTCATTTTTATTATAGGAAATGGAAAAGAATATGTCCCGCATGAAGTCAAGGAGATAGACCACTGTAAAGCATGTGGGGATAGCTAAACTTAAGCCCACATTTCAGTTGATTAACAGAAAGGGTGCAGCCTCTGTATCACAACCTAGGGAGTCCTAAGACTTCACAATAAAGGGATTTTAACTGAGCCCACCTGAGTTGACTCCCTCACTTAGAGGAAAAAACAAGACTCTTCTACTTCTCCTCCTCCCTCTCCCTCTCCCCTTCCCCCTCTTCTTTCTCCTCCTCCTCCTTCTTCTTCTTCTTCTTCTTTTTTTTTTTTCCAGTCAGGTAGAATGGAAACTAGATTTTAATCTTTTACTAGTGGGATGATCTTAGATAAAATACCTCTCAACCATCCTCTTTGCATAATGAGAAGAGTAAGTCCTAACTCTCTGAGTTGTGCACAACAGTGAGATGGGGAACAATTGATAATCAGTTCTCATCTGGTTTCCCTTTATTCCCTGTAAATTCCTTGTTTATACCAAAGATATTGGGACCCTCATCTGAGGCATAATTTCTTTTCTGTTTGAATATGGAAGTTCAAGTTGTTAAAACAAATAAAGATGGTACTATCTGGCCAGCTTCAACCCCACTCTCTTTGCATGAGAATCCCTTGAAAAATCATCCTAAGCCATTCATAAATTCAGGGTTGACTGGAGAATTTGAATTCCTATACACTATAACTGATATCTTTGCCCCTCTACAATACCTAAGGCAATACTATAAGCAAGGTGTTTCCCTCCCTATTTAAGAGAATATTTCCAAATTAGTTGTGGAGACACTAACAATACATTGTGATTGTGGCATATGGTGGTTTTTGGTCCTGTGAATGACAGCTGATTGAATGTCAGCAAGCAGAATTGAGCAAATTTGATGCTGGTGATAAAACATGGTTGTACCAACAACAGCTGTGTCATCCTTCAGGGAGAAGCTCTGGGTAACTGCTGAAAAAGAGAAAGGAAAGGTGCAAACCAAAAAGTCCAGAAGCACTCATATGGTCTGGTAAGTTAGGTTTTGATCAAATAAGCCCTGTAAAATACCGAAACTATGCTTGTGTTTAAAGTAACAAAACGTATAAACACTTCTCTAAGAAAAGGCAATGACTTAAGCCAACCCAAGGAAAACTCTGATGTCTCCCATAACACAGCCTCCTACTAAAGAATTTAGGGTTGGGGCACCTGGGTGGCTCAGTGGGTTAAGCCTCTGCCTTTGGCTCAGGTCATGATCTCAGGGTCCTGGGATCGAGCCCCGCATCGGGCTCTCTGCTCAGTGGGGAACCTACTTCTCTCTCTGCCTCTCACTCTGCCTACTTGTGATCTCTCTCTCTCTGTCAAATAAATTAAAAAAAAAAAATCTAAAAAAAAAGAAAAAGAATTTAGGGTTGAATAGGACCCTAATGTGTCCCACTCAGGGGTTTCTCACTAGAAGTACCAGGGGCCTAGTAGCATTTACACTTTTATTTTAGTCTTCTGAAAACAAAATATAGAGGGCAATGCTTAAAAAAAATGTTGGTAGGAGATTTCACAATTAGTCAATACTCTGACGTTTAGGTCTATAAGATTTCCAATTAGTGATTAGTTCCTTGCATCTTAGAGTAGTTGAGCAAATACATGAAAAAAGCTCTTTTATAAAAAATTTTTCCAAGAACAAACATGTCATATATGGAAACAATCCTTTGCTATATTGACAACAATATAGCTTTGTATTATGTCAAGGTGAAGTCAGGAAGAGCACACACTGAACAACAGACTGAAGAAGTTTTTTTTGTGAAAACATTTTAATTTCTTTCATTGCTATGCCCCAAGGTAAGTGTTTCCGAACCATAATTCGTCTTTTTCTGAACAGACTTGATGTGTTGTGGAAACTGTTTTTGAATAGAAAGCGTCTTCAGACGGCAAAAAACCTTTCAACATTTTTGCAGTTACACAAAGAATTGTATGAGGCACTCAGCACATTCAGTTTGGTCAGCAATTCAGTTAGTCCTTTGGCAACTGACTTGTGTTTTATCCCCCATATGGCTCTGTTTTGAAAAGAATTATCTCATTTTCTAGTCATTCTCTTATCTCATCTGCAATGTCAATTATCTAAATAAAACATCTTAAATATGATGCAAATAGGCAGAACTCTTTCCCCTCCTGAGTCATAGCTATAGCTCTGCTTTTGTGCAATTAATTGGGAGATAAAATTAAATTTTAAAGAGGAAGTCAGAACTAAAGATGCCCAGTTTAACCACCAGCTCAAGTGAACAAAGCTTCATTTTTATATTAACAAGCATATAGCACGGTTTTCCTCCAGACACCCAACCCCAGCAAAAACGTTTATGTCTCTCTTTCTTAAAAATGTTGTGGAAGAGATTTGTTTAGGCCAGCGGCCTGGGTCAGTGAACTGAGCCCTGTCTCTAGAGATCAAAATTCTAATCCTCATCTCTAACTGGTATGGGACTCTTAGGCAATATGTTTTCCGGGCATCAGTTTTCTTACCAAAAATGAATATAAAGGATGTTAGGATTTCTAGAATCTCTTTTGGTATGCCTAAATACTGGCATATGTAAGGTTAGGAATTCAATGTGGATTGATGAAATACTGTTTCCTCAGATTTATCAATGTTATCATTAGACCCACACCTACGGCCTTATCTCCCAGCCCCACCCCACAGAGGTGCCAGATTCCTTTTCTTTTCTGGCAAATCTAGGGTCAATTTTTTTCTTAACTCTCTTCCAGAGGGTTTCTTACCTCATTCTCTTCCCCTTTCATTACGTGTACTTCATTTTATTCCTACTTTGAAATCTTTCAGAGCTTATTTTTAGCATATTTCATCCTTGTGAATGCTATTAAATCTAAAGTCATATTTTGTATACATCTTTAATAATTTTTAGTGCACTGTCGCTCCTTTATTTGTTTCAGCTCCTTTTATTTGTCTTATATTACAGTGCAATTAAGTGTATTTTTGGTGCCTTTTTGGTGACTACAGTGCCTTATGACCTAGCCTCTTTCTCCTTGCCTTTTTTTTTTTCTTTTTTCTTTTTTAAATATCCACCTAAGTCTTGGAAGTTACTAGTATGACCGTTTCTTAAAAGTGTAGCTTTAAAAGCACAAAATGAATTGAAACAATGTCCATATCTGGAACAGAATAAACATTTTACTTCCTCACTTAAAGTTTTTTTCCACTGACTCAGATTGGGAAACAAAAAACCAAAACCAGAACCATTATGTAGTCATCTAGATCAAAGTCCTACCATTGAGTAGTATGATATGGATCTCATTCAAACTGTTAGGTGCGCAGGCATGCTGCTGGGAGGGACTTCACCAAGATGACAGCTGTGTGTTTCTGAGGTCTTTTTGCCGTAGGAACTCAAGTGACTTTTTTTTTTTTTTTAACTAAAAAGTTTTTTTAATTAAAAAAAAAAAAGCAAATAAAAGAATAGGTTCTCATTGATTATACCTACATATGGGGCAAAAGAGCTGGTTATTATCCAACTCAGTCATCATGAATATCATTGTACTTCCTCAAGTACTTTTGGCTTCATTTCCTGTATTTTCTGTTACCTCTGTTTGATTGCATGGGGAAGTTCGCAGGCTGAGGTCTATCCAGCAAAGGGCAGGAAAAGTGCAATTCAAAAGGCCTCCTAGAGCTGAAGACGGACTCCAGTTCAATGTTAGGTTGTTTCCCTGAGCTCACTTTTGGTTTCTCAAATATTGTGGGTTTTTAAATCTCCTATTCAAATGCCATTAATTTTGAAAATGTAAACTACCATGGAGAAATAAAGTCCCTACGTCCACTGTCATTTTCACAGTGTCTAATGGGTTTACTAGATAAAAATATTAGTTGTTCTTTAGTCTTCATAATATTTTTCAAATTTCCACTTTTGGTATTGCTTCTCTGGGTCACAAGCAGCAACTTTCAGGGTCTTCTGAGAAACATTTCCTTCTAAGCATAACAACTGATGATAGTTCCCAAAAACAATGTGATTCACCTGGAAAGAAAGAGGATCTGGGAATGAGCCACAGAATAAATTTGACAACTGAAATATAAAGAAATGAAAACTAATTAAAAAAAAGATAATTATATTTTTGGTTCGTTAGGAATTCTTCTGAACTAAATGAACAACATGAATACAGTCTTTGGACTGTATTAAGTTTGTCTCCATCTCAAACTAACTTCTCACTTCTTCAAGCTACAGGGCTTTTAAGACTTTTACGACTTCCTTAGGGAGGAAGCAAACGATTTATTTTCTGATGATGGGTCTGGTAACTGTATTATTTAAAGGAAATAATTCCATATGGCATTTGCTATATTTGATGGATGATGGCTCTCTAACTAATGGTGGTTCTGAAAAAACAACCATCACAAAAACGAGTCAGTTAATTTCTTAATTAAGTTCATACCTTTGAAAGCAAACTTGGAATAAAAAATGCCAGAAATTATGTATTTATTTATAAGCTATCCACCATAATATCTGATAGTATGTAATGCCTGCTGTCCAGAAAATCCAGACGTGATTAGAAAAAAGTCAAAGGTATTTCAGAGTTCTATTATTTGTTAATATTTATTGAATATCCTAGAAATAATAGATAACCAACTTAGAACTTGCTCATGACTTTATAAGTTTTTTCACCTATTAATCCTCTCATTTTTTCCATGACTCTGACAAAGATAATCTTAATTATATGTATATTATTTTGAAATGTTTAAAAAAATATACCAAATAGGGGTAACTTCATAATAGTGTATTTTAAAGATATTCCTACAAAACCATTGTCATCCTTGTAGGACTTTGGAAATATGATGTTTGAGTATGCTCAAGGTTTTGTAAAGGAGTTGGCCTTGAGCAAAATCATCCTGGATTATCTACAACATTCTGCCAGTGGATTGTAATGAAGTAATTAAATAACTTGTCTCCAATCTAAAGATACTTGATGAAGGGACAAGTGGTGGAGGGTCATTCCATATCATAGTACATAGGAACTACCTATGAAAGAATTTCCTCTTAGGGGTCTATTATCCACAACACTTGGAGTGAGCTGGCCTAGAGAATATCTTTTAAATGCAGATTAGAAATGTATAATTTTAACAATTCATTGGTATTCAGGGTCAAACTCACTGTTACCCTATTTCCTTCTAAGAAGCTCTCAATTCCTAATGCTAAAGGGAGAGACATGTTCCTGTTATTCAGTCTTTTTCTCCATTTATTTTTTAAAGACTTAACAAGATATGGAGGACTCAGAAGGTTTAGTATGAAAATTACCAAAATGCTGAAAATATAGGGAAGACCATTATCAAGATATTAATCTCCATGACATCTAGCAGCATGCAAAGGAGAACTTAAGGGAGAAGAAGACAGCTGTGTGACATGCTACAAATTCATAAGCACTAACAGCATCGGGAAACACTGAATTATTGCCATCTTAATTAAATTACTTTCTTACTAATTGGCTTGCCATTTAGAGGGACCAAAATTAAGCCTATATGAAAATCAGCTAATGAGGGCTTAAGTTCTCAATGGGGCCAACCCAGTTTATAAATAAGACCTATGTGATTTAAGGGCTGCTGGCTCCTATATATTTTCTAACTAGCCTGAATTTTTTTCTGGTAACAGATTCATTTCTGGAGATTAAAAATGTGTTCTCATTCTCATCCTTTCTCACCCCTGGCCCCACCTCCAGCATTCTTTGGCATAAGGTTAAGGAAGCAGAAGGTAATATTTGATAGATGTTTATGGATTTTTCCAACATTATGCAACATAAAATTAGTAACTGGTACATTACTAATTCCTAATTTTTCGAAATAACTCAATAGTAGTCATTATCACTAAAAAGAAAAAAAATGCCCAGAAGGAATTGAAATATAACAGAGAAGATTGAAAGGGAGAAAGACTGGGAAATATGATGTTGACCCCACGTAGGAAGAAAAATGCCATGAAGGGAGTAGTCACTGATTGTGACATCAAAAGAAATGGAGGCATTCCAAGGAGGAAACAAAGTGCTTACTTTGGTGACAACCCTGAGCAAAATGATGGTCTTCGTACACCCAGTGTATTTTGTGGATTTGGTGGTCACTTGCAGTGAGATAATAGAAAATTTAAGAAGGTTGACCTGAAATTATTTTTGTCACCTCAAGATCTTACACCAAAACTTATGACTCCGTATCTTGTTAAAGTAGAATTGGGGAAACTGATCAGAACTTTAACATTTATCATTTTGAGGGTGAATAGGATATAGCAGGGGTGGTCTGGTAAGTATTAATAACTGGACCTCTGGAAAAACATCCCTGGATTAGTAGCATAGGTTTGTGTAATTCCTCCCACCATGGCTGGTTTCAGGCTTTCAGGGTGATGTCACTGAATGTGATGTTGGGAAGTGCACGCGGCACAGGGTCAGCTCCTAGGACAAGCAGGTGGGAGCTGCCTCCAACACCTGTTGAGGCCCAGGTCTCTGGGAACGAGGGGGTGGGGGGGAGAAAAAGTCTCCCTTTATGGAAAGGAGTTAGAATGCTGAAAAGCAGAGTCATTCTAAAGTGCAAAGCTTGTAGGAAGAACACTGCTTCTTGCTTTTCCTATATACTTTCCTTCAGGCTTCTCTGATAACCAGTGAGAACCAGTTCTAGCCCATAACCAGGATTTTTGGCATTGTTAGTTGACTGAAGCGAATGACTTATCGAAATAAAGATGCTGATAGCAATATAACCAAAGCAATGGGTGGCTTATGTTTAAAAAAATAACAGATTTGAAATAAATTTTGTAAAGGAAAAAAAGGACTTGACAATTTGCAAAAATATCCGTTTATCTCTCTGTATGAACTTTCTACACTGCCTCTTTTGCCATAAACACATTGAAAGTTTCCGACTGAGGACGCAGTTTTATGTCCCATTTAACCGGAAGTTGGATTGGCGATAAAGAAGAGGTACGCATATTTTGCTTACCAGCTCTGGTTGGAAGTCTGATGTTGATTTATGCAGCCATCTTAGCCCTTTGTTTCTGTTATCACAAGGGTGCAGACCCAGGGCCCCGGTTTCAGGGACAGGAGCTAAGCACCACTCTCCATGATTAATAAGTCTTAGCCAGGTGTAATTGAATTGTTGAAGCTGTCGGGAAATGAACAAGGAGAAGGTCACTTTAGGCAGCAGATTCAGGTAGGGGCTCTGCCAAACATTTTGGTTAGCGGTGGTTAAGGATATAGGCACTTGGGTCAAATGTTTTGTACCCAAATCCCAGTATTGCCACTTTCAATTCTGACAGCATGGGTATGTTATTACTATATCTAATTTCATTTTTATTATTTTTAAGTTGGATAGCAATAGGGTGTATCTCAGAGAGTTGAAGTAATGACTGTGAAGTTACTGTAAGCCCTCAATAAAAGTGAGCAGCAATAATAATAATTATTTAGTACAGTTAGTGTATATCTGCAAATGGAGGTCATTTCAGGTGTTCTGAATCCTAGACAAGCCTGGTGCTTGAAGTAGTGGAACATTCAAACCATCTGTAGCCATTAGGGCCATAAGGAGATCCAAGTCATAGTCCTAAATTACTTTGGTGGAAATTATTATGCTTCTTTGTTTAAGACTATCCAGATTACCGGATTCCTGGAGGTTTTGTGGGAAAGGCTAAAAACCTTTCTTAAGGCTAAAAAAATGTTCCTATTTTAATAAAGGTTAAAAATCTTTCTTTGCTGATAGCAGAAAGAATCATCAGGTTCTTCTCTGTTAGCATCCCCTAGTTCATAAGAACCACTCTTGGGAGAAGTCCAGTTTTGGGGAGTTGCCAATGTCTAAAATACATACCGATTCAGGTAATGGAACCATGTTTTCTGTTTTTATAAGTAATTTTTCCAGTTATTTACACCCTAGTATCATCTGCCTGGTCAGTTTATTCTAAGTCTGTGGGTCTGCGGGAGATTTGTTGTTTCTCATCAATGTGAACATAAAAAAAGTAGACTTCTGGTAAAAAATCTATCTAAATGCCTTTATGTAGAGAATCATTTGTGACGTAATTGAGATTTAACTTAGGTCATCAGGTATGTCATTGGGTTAGACCTCACCACTCAAAGGGTAGTCTCTGGACCAACAATAGCATCACCTGGGAGCTGGCTAGAACTGCAGAATCTCAGCCCCACCATGAACCTATTGAATCAGAAATCTGTATTGTAACAAACTTTCCAGGTGATTTGTATGCACATTAAAATCGAGAAGCATGGTCTTATGTCATAATAAAAGGAAGTTATGCAGCTACTAAAAGAAGCTAGACATTACCTTTAAAAGGGACATCTCAAATGGTTGAAAAGTTCATAGCTAAGGGGACTTTCTAGGTAAAGTGAAGGTTAAGTCTTGGTGGTTCAGTCCTCGGGCTTTATTCCTTTTGAGCTTTTTTGGATGAATGCTATAAACTGGCTTGGTATTAAACTTCATTAATTCTGCCAAAATAAATTAACTTCCTCCAAGTCCCTTTACTTTTTATTATTAAAACAAATTACAAGCTAAAAATGAGGAACAAGACAAAAAAGGAGATGGGGGTTTGTGGAAAGCAGGGGCTATGTATTCATACTTTTGCCTCCCGGTATTCCCTTAAGAGCCTCAGTGGTTATCTAGACCACAACTTGGGTCTTCAGATAAAATCCTGGTTAATCAGGTACAGAAAATCACAAGAAGAATGTGTCTTGAAGGATTGAATTAAATAATACTTTACTTTCATATAATTTGGACTACTTGTGGTTTTATTTCGCAATTTATGATTTTATTTCCTCTTTGAATTGTTAATATGAGTTATATCTTTCAAATGATTTCTGCCACGTTTCTCTTCCTTCTACCTCCTCTCTTTCCTAATTAAGAAAGAGCTTCCTCAGCCTCAAGTTTACAACCCGTAGCTGAATTGTAGTGACAGAGAGGGCAAAAATGTCTTTTCCCCTTTAAATTAAGAGGTAGAGAGGAGATGTGGTCAGAAATAGAAGCAATATCTCGAAGGCAAAGCAAACAGGTAAGTCGGGGAAACCTAGATTTTCACCACAAAAGAATTTCTTTACCAAAGAGTGATCTACAATCTTAGGAAGCTGAGTTCTACTCATGAACTGATGTTTCTATGAGTTTTATTTGGCATCCAAACCAATAATATCTGCACAGAATGAGAATGGGTGGGGAACATACACTGAAGAGGGAGGTACCATCACTCAGAGCTCACCTCCAGCTCTGCAGAGTCCCTGCTCTGTTCTCCCTGGCTCTCCTTCCTCCCCTAACCATTGTTTTCTGAGTTTGTCAGAGATTGTTGAAGGGTTTCCACCATGGATCATGGATTATGTAATTTGCATTACTCTCAATGTGTAGGAGAACTGAATCAATAAAATGGCTCCCTTAGTTTATTTGAAAATGTTCTCTGCCTTTATTTCCTTTATTATTTTACCTTTAGCTGTAATTTTTATTTTTCACATTTTTGTCTTTATTATTAGAACAGTAAACATCTATGGAGCACTGAGGGTTAAGTACTGGTCTCTATGCTTCCTCTGTATGACATAATTTGATCTGCAAACCTGACTTAGGGGTAGGCTCTGTTATAACTGCTGTTTACCTAAAAGTTAAAGGATTTGCAAAGTTAACGCACTTGAAAGTGATGGAGCCAGAACCGGGTCCCTGGTGGATTGACTTTGGTATGCACAATTTTACTGCCGTAGTCACTATCTTTACATTTAGTGGCGGGCTACCTTACTACCAACCTTATGATCATGCAGCAATTTATAAATTAATTATTGTTTGTACAGCAAAAATGAATTTCTCAAGTGAGCAGTAAATGTACCATACTCTGCACTTATCAGGTACACCTGGGCCATCTATCAACTGTGTCCGTGATGAGAGAGAAAACCCAGCCCGGCCTGTACCTTGCTGCTCGCATCACAGTTTTCCAGAGTGGCTGTGGTGTTTTCAATGGAGATGCATTTGCCCAAGGCCACGTTAATAAGCTAGGGAACAAAATATAAAATATGCATTAAGAAAAGAAATATTTTAAAGTAGAACAAGACATTCAGAAAGCACAGACTATAAAACTATAATAAGGTTAAAAGATAGTTAAGTTGATAGCTTAGTATTACTTAGCACTATACGATTTTATTGGTTGCTATCACTAACAGAGACATAATGTAATCTTGCTAAAGTACAGCTTCAATCTGTCAATTTAAGCCTATGATTCAGCCTCAGAGCCAAAAAACAGAAGCTTTTAATTAACCCTTGCCTGGAATGCTGAATAGGGAATGAGCAAAAGGTAGCATGAAAAGTAGTTATTTTCTTGTCTCAAGTTTTTCTGATGCATACATTAAACGTCAATGCACAGAGTTGCAATTTAATCAAACCAACAGTTATGGGCTCTGTTCCCTGGCTGACCCCTTCAAGCAATTTCACTGCTTAGGCACTGAATCATAGATAAATTGAGTCCTTCAAAGAACAGCAGATTCCAGCTGATTCCCTGTCAGAATCTTCCTAATGACTCAGGCAAGCCACAATTCATTACAGGAAAGTCATGAAAGCTAATACAGAGCCAACCTTAAAGGCACTATCTGGCAGGCCCCCAGGTTTTTAATGGATTTGCAGGGTCAAATATGGAGGCAGCTTTCTATAACTGACCATTTAATGCAGAAAAATGTTGATTCCCTTGCCCCCTTTGACATCTTGGGCAGGCTAACGAGATGGTGAGTTAATAGTGCAATTTAGACCTCTTAGATTTCTGGAAGAGCAGTGTAGAGTCAAGTCTACACTCAGGAAAGCCTTCTGAGCTGGGAGGTGGCGAAATCTTTGTTGGCAAGGACACTATTTATGCCCCACTGTCTTCTGCGGGTGTTGTATGATATAATTGTGTAGCTCAGAGTTGAGAGCCTTCATAATAGGGTGCTCTGTGGGTTGGCCCTCCCTTTTACATGCATAGCTTAGCTTGCAAGAAAATCAGGGGCATCTTCGGGGACCAGAAAATGCAGAAAATGAAGTAAAACAAAACCCTTTAGAAAGTGGGAAAACTGCAAATACTGGTAGGCAAGGAACCAACATTATTAAGGACAGGAGAAAAGACATGGGTAAGCCCGAGGGTTGGAACTGCAGTCTTTCACATAAAGATGGATGACTAAAGAATTGGACCCTCAGTAGAACCGTGTCCTAGGAAAAACAAGTTACCCCATAGCACAGGGAGACAACATGGTAGCTAGAGTCTCCCTTGGGAATCTGAACCTTCTGTGGACCTTCATCTGGGTTTGAGATACAAGTTTACTCTACTTCCATTGGATAGGAACTTTGACAGATGTAAAAATAGTATCAGGTTGGGGGTCCCTGGGTGGTTCAGTTGGTTAAGCATCTGCCTTTGGCTCAGGTCATGATCCCAGGATCCTGGGATCCAGACCCACATCAGCTCAATTCCAAGCCCTGCAGCAAAATGCTCATGCTCAGTGGGGAGTCTGCTTCTTCCTCTCCCTCTGCCCCCCTCTGCCAGCTCACCCCCCCAACCCTGCTCTCTCTCAAATAGATAAATACAATCTTAAAAAAAAAAGTGGGGCACCTGGGTGGCTCAGTGGGTTAAGGTCTCTGCCTTCGGCTCAGGTCATGGTCTCAGGGTCCTGGGATCGAGCCCCACATCAGGCTCTCTGCTCAGCAGGGAACCTGCTTCCTCCTCTCTCTCTGCCTGCCTCTCTGACTACTTGTAATCTCTGTCTATCAAATTAAAAAAAAAAAAAAGTACCAGATTGGTTACTTCTTGGGTGGCTGGCATGTGAAACAAATCTAGAAGGACAGAATTTCCATCAGAAATCTTCAAAGAAAGCTCTATTCACAATGTAGAGTGACAAATATGGGAAGAGACTATCCACCAGTAGTAAATGGAGCCCTCAGGACCCACAAAAGGAATTAACTTCAGAGAAGAGACTTAATAGAAATGCATGAACGTAGGATAATCCTGGAGATTAAAGAAAGGAAATGTGCTCCAATTGTTCTCTGGATTTTAACAGAGATAAACATAAACTTCTGTATTTGTGGATTACCCAGAAAACATTCTCTCTTCCCACGGGTTTAGAAACCTGGTTTCAATACAGCCGAACAGGTTGTACTGCTCCAGAATCTCACAGAACTTCCAGTACGTTAATGTTTAGCTCTCTGCTGTAAGAGGGAATGGAGCGTGAGCGTCTGCCAAGTGTATTTGGCCTGGGATCCTATTTCTGGCAGCACAACTAACATAGCCCAAAGCAGTGTATGGGAACCCCTGGTTTAACTGATTTCTTTGTATTTATTTTGTACAGTCCCATCTGCCAAGCATAGAAAAGCATTAGATGGAAGGAGCAAATTTTTCTTTCCCTTGCTTTCTGTCACCACTCGCTTTTTCTGAAGATTTGTTTCCCTTCTTCCCTAACAGAAACTTCTGGAGAAACTACTTTTCTTCACATAGAAATGATTTATGAAGTCCTAAGGAGTTGTTACTCTTCATGTCATTATGAATGGTTTTAAGAATTGATTCTTCATTTATTTTCAAGGAATTATATTTATGCTTTTATTGTAACCCATTTCAATCTTTTTGAAAAAAAAATCAGTCAGTATATACATTTTAAATCACCCATCTTGAATTATTTCACTTTCCAATTTAGGAGGTGGAGTTCCCCACAGTCTATCACGGAATTACTAAACATTGGGCTATAGGCTATTTGCTAAGCATCTAATTCAATACAAAGACACATTATTAGTGAGGTTCTTTCATTCACTAAGTATCTTTGGTTCAAAAAAGATCTAATATGTTCTTATAAAAAAAAGAAGAGGAAACAAAAGAACTTGCACTGGATTTAAATTCCTAAATTAGTTGAAAGAAGGAAAATGTGGACCAAATAACAAAAAGTTGTAGAGTTTATTTTCTTGGGACTTTTCAAAACTGTCCAAAATAATGGTCAAGTTAATGTTAGTCTGAAATGTCTGGGAAATATCTTTAAAAAATATTAATAATGCTCCTTACTGGTTATTTCAGAAGGGAGGAAATGATATCTTGATTATGATTTGTGTAAGGAAAGCAACAAATAGAATTTTAAAAAATAATTTAGAAATATTTTCTGCATTTTAATATATTATAGCTCAGGCATCAGTGGAAGGCTGTTATAAGAGCCTTTCAGAAATTTCATGGGAACGCAATTATAAGTTAACCTCACAGAGGAGGCAAAAGGTAGTTTTTTAGTTCCCTCTGGTGGTTAAAGTTCAGTAATGCTCTTGCTGAGAGTCTGTTAGGACAGGAAAAAAAAATTACTATGGTGAGAATTTCTTTTTCTCTTACTCAGGAGTTAGAATTTAAAAAGAAAAATGTAAATTTATTTTACTGACACATTTTTTTTAACAGCGTATAAATACAGGGTAGTCTTTCTAATGAGTTACCTAGAAAAAAAACACCAGGTTGAATCACCAGAAATAGTCGCTATTCTATTTTGATCTGTAAAAATGACAATTTTATACTACATTATGTTACATACAAACAGGTCACATGTCCTGGTTTGTCATTGAATTTTTTACATTTCCTCTCTTCCGTACTCTTCCAGAATTCTCCCCTGCACCGTCAGGGAGAATGGCTCTACTAAGTCCTTGTCATCGGGAAACTTCCGAGGTGGAGAGTGATCGGTTTGTACAATTCACTTTCTAGGGAGAACTGAACAAAAATGGCCTAAAACAGCAGACTTACTGATGATCAAGCCTGAGAACCTCTTTTATGAAGAAAAAGAAAATTCTTAAAGAAAATGAAATAATGCCAGGAATATTTATAAATAAAAATAAATGAGAAAACAATAAAACAGATTAGCCATATGCATGACTGGGGAAGAGCTCTAGGTCAAGGCTTGACTAATCACTTCTAAACCCATTCTATGGTAAATAACCTCATGTCTTGCCATCCTCTTCAAATTAAGCCCCACTCCTAGAATGGGTTTGAAATGGCTTTCATCCAGGTTCTCTGCTTTCTTGCTTTAATTCTTAGCTTTGTACTCTGTCCAACCTCTCTAGTGTGGTTTCTTCCCCCTTTGGTACATTACACTGTGCCCTGGAATTTTCTTTGTCATAATTTGACAATTTCTTTTATATTCAACCACTTTGACATCTGTAAAAATTGAATTAAATCATGTCGTTCCATTGCTTAACCTTACTCAATAACCTCCTATTACATTCAGTAGAGGGGGCAGGAGAAGAAGAAAGAAAAAGAAAAAGAAAGAAAGAAAGAGGGGTGCTTGGGTGGCTCAGTTGTTAAGCATCTGCCTTCTGCTCAGGTCCTGATCTCAGGGTCCTGGGATCGAGCCCCACATAGGGCTCCCTGCTCTGCGGGAGCCTGCTTCTCCCTCTTCCACTCCTCCTGCTTGTGTTCTCTCTCCCTCTGTGTCAAATAATAAGTAAAAATTAAAAAAAAAAAAAAAAGAAAGGAAGGAAGAAAGGAAGGAAAAGAGAGGGTGGAGGGAAGGTAGGAAAGGAAGGAAGGAGGGAAGAAGAAAGGAAGAAAGGAAGATCCTTATTCTGCCTACAGCCTACAGGGACTATGTGACCTGACTCTTTCTCCCTCCTCCCCTTCATATCGTGCCATTCCTCTCCTTCATACCCTGACAACATTCATCTTCTTGGCATTCTTCAGGGCCTGGACAGTCATCTATCTTGAGGTTTTGCACAAAGGTCATCCTCTGCCTAAGACTCTCTCCTTCAGAGCTTGGCTGACACTTGTCTTTCAGGCCTAGGCTTCAACATCTCCTCAGAGTTGAATACTCTAGCTCAGAAAGATTCATCACTTGTGACCAGTTTCCTAAACGAGAGCCATTCTATTTTTTATTTAAAAATTACATACTCGTATTACCTTGTTTCCCCTACTCAACTTTAAGCTCCATAAATAGGAATCAAGTCTGCTTTATACATCACCCTATAGTACGGTTCTGAAATGCTATCTGGTCTATTGATACCCAGTAGATATTTGCTGAAGTAATCAATGAACCTGACTGCCTAAAATCCTCTGTCAAGTTCCCCTATATTTAACCCTTAACAGTGCTCTCTCATCTGTACTCATACTTGGTATTTACTTGTAATGTAAACCTTTATTCTTTTCCACACATTTTCAAGAGCTTTTAAACTTTATTTTATGGAGTCAGAATTTAATGGCTGCTTGAACTTACCACACCCTTAGCCCTCACAATGGGAGCCTTCAAATCAGGAAAAACATTCTCTAAGTACCATTTGAAACTTTTGCATTTTAGTTTCTTTCGAAGTTCCCGTTGCTCGGTGAGGTTTCCAACATCTAACCCTTGGTCTATGAGGTGGTCCCCATGGCCATAGAATAGCTCCTTGTATTCATCAAGCCAGACCTCAGCAACCCGCACCAAGTTCCGCTCTACTGTCTTCATCCGGTCTTTGGGGAAGGAGTATGGATTGTCATTTCTGAATATGTGGCCCACTCGGGAACAGGGAATGATTTCAATTTCACCACCACACATCCACACCTGAAACAGTTTGATAATAAACATCAATTATCAAATGATGTCCCCAGAACATGGGCTTTAGTTAACAATAACAAAGAACCACCTGGTGACCACTCCCTCCTCCCCCCAGTTTGAAGTAGTTTTGTCCAATAGTTTAAAATTAGACTCAACAGGTTTATTTAGTTTTATACATTGCTATGGACCATTTTAGGATTTTTTTCCCTACCCTATAGTGTACTTCTTATTTTATGAAGAAATTCTCACTGAATCCCAAACTATAAAATATGGAATATGGATTCCTCTTTTGGTTGGATTAAGGAAAGGAGTATATATTTCCATGTTTTCAACTTTCCCTTCTCATCTTGGGATGACCCATATGGAGCACAACTTGAAAATGAGCTCAAAGTAGTACCCCTTTTACTATATATCACCCCATTGCTCAGGAAAGCAGTTGCCTTTTGGATTCTCTTTCTCTGGCTGCTGCCAAGACTCGCTTAGCTGCTGATCAATGATTATAAAAACCCAGAGCTGTCTGACATGTCCAAAGTTGCTGCACCATTGCCTGTTGATGGCCTGCTCTAAAGGCACTTTTTGTACTTCTGTCACTTGTGCTGTCTAACATGACCCGTTACTCAATGATTTCGTTACTTCTGATATACTAGAAAAACATTCCTGGAGATATTTTGTATGAAGTATGAATCCCACAGCACTTATACAGAATGGCAGACAATTATTTCCCTCATAGTCACATGTAGAAACAGTGTCATAAAATACTAGGGAATTCTAATAAATTTCATGAGAGCCATTGATTCATCCAAATTTAACCTGTGATATTAAAACATTAATCTAGAGGCCCTAAAATTTCTGTGGAATTTCCTCCCTGAGGCAGTCCCATATCTAATTATATTAGTAAAATGAAACCAAATGAGAAAGTTTTAATTGTAGAGAGAATTTGAGGACCAATTGGTAATACCTTGAATGAGAGCTCCATATTTTCTCCACCCCAGACATCAAGCCCGGGGTCATATGTTCCAAGTTCAAAAAAGTAATTTTTATCAATAGAAAACAATCCACCTGCCATGACGGGGCACCTACAAAAAGAAATGTTTATGTTTTTAAGCTTGCATGTCATGGGAATTCACTTTTCAAGTGGGTCCCCTGTGCAGTTGTGATGGCATTAAGAGATATTTCAAAATAGCTACCAAGCGTGGGAAGGCCTTGGAATGGAGTCACAAATAGCCCTGAAGTCATCATTCCCTGGTTCATGGTGGCAGAGCTTGATTAGGGTCAGGAAAGATGGGACTTGGAAATAGGATTCTTATTTGCCCTTTACTCTCTGACACAAACTCTCCAGACAGGTTATTTTTAACAATGCTTATTTAACAGTGCAAAGGGAGTACCAGGCACTGTTGTACTATATATGTACTATCTCAGACTTTATGAAAATCCTACGAGTATGTACCATTAAGAAACTACACCACAGGAATGGTTAGGAATTTCCCAAGGTCACAGATTACTATGATGTACATCAGGGGTTCAGTTTAGGTGGTCTGGTTAGACTCTATGATCTCTCACTCCACTCTACTGCCTCAACTGTAGACAGAGTTTGCTGACAGCTTATTAGGTGGCAAACACTTTTTAAAGCATGTCATATAATTGGATTTAATTCTTAGATGATAGAGGTAGCTCCTTTTTTTAGTCTTAATGCAAATATGAGGAAATGAGATTCAGAGAGGTTAAGAGACGTTTTAAAGCTCACACCATTAGGAAGAAGTAGAGTTGAGATTTAAATCTAAAGAGTCAGATTCCAGAGCTTTCATGACCGTTATAGATTATGGGGGATAGAAACTACACTTGAATCAGCAGTTGGACAAGGCAGTAATCACTTCCCATGGTGGCTACCACTGACCCAGTTGCAAGGTTTGTGTGGAGAGCCTCTCTTGGGTTTAGGGTACAACGCAATGTAAGATAATTTCTGCCCCACATCTACTTCCCCTCCCCTACAATTTATGCACATATTCTGTCTGAATGCCCAAATATCCTTTCTAGTCCATCCAGAATGCATTCTCTTCCTAATGTTACGTGGAATATAATCTGAACTCAATCACTACACTGACCCTCAAAACGGGAGTCTGAAAAAGGCAGAGGTTTTTTATTTATTTTTATTTTTTATTTTTAAGATTTTATTTATTTATTTGACAGACAGAGATCACTAATAGGGAGAGAAGCAGGCAGAGAGAGAGGAAGGGAAGCAGGCTCCCTGCTGAGCAGAGAGCCCAATGCAGGGCTAGAGCCCCATGCAGGGCTCAATCCCAGGACCCTGGGATCATGACCTGAGCTGAAGGCAGAGGCTTAACCCACTGAGCCACCCAGGAGCCCCGGCAGAGGTTCTTTAGATGTGGGATCAGATTAAGTGTGTTAAATTCAGGCAGATATGGGTTTGAATTCCAATTTGTTCTTTTACTAACTGTATGTCCCTGGGAAAATTACCTCTTTTAGGGTCAATTTCCTCATCTCTAAAATGGCAATACTACCATCTCTCTCCTAAGGTAATAGAGAGGGTTAAATGCACAGTGTTTAGTCAAGGATGGTACTCCTACCTGATTCACTAGGAATAACAATTCTGAAGGGATCACACCTAGCAAGGAAGGAGGCATGCTTTATTGAGGGTTAAATTCTGAGAAATAATGCTACAATCCACTGTGGCCTGAGGCTTTCTCTTGGCACTTGTCTGCTCAACTTCTCTCTCTAAGGAGGAAGGCTTTGGGATTCCTGCTGTTCTGCCCGAGGCTGGCTGCATGCTCATCCTACAGGTCTATACTCTGGGGGAAGTGTTCAGAAGTTCTCACTTTGGCTTCAGGTCTAAGCTGTGTTCTTCAATTCAGCTTCTCCAGCAATAAAGCCTCACTTTTAATTCATATCCTCCTTCTGTATCTATTTCTCAATTCATTCACAGAATTTGGCACCCCTCCCATGGAAAGGGTAAGATTAGAATTGAAAAGAAAATCCTGACAGTAGCTATTATTACAATATTTTTACTACTATTACTTACTCTTCTAATTTTTAGTCATGTTGGCTTTCACATTGTGTGTTTATATAGCATTTATGCAGCATATTTAATTAGTATGTATTTCTTAGGTTGTAAACCCCAGAGAACAGGAATAGTATTAGTGAATTTCTCTGGGTTCAGGGTGAATAAGGTGCAATTGAACATATAAAAAAATGAGTTTTGGTTGTGGGAAAGTAATACTTTAGGAAAACTTTGTTCACTTTTGATCATCTATTGGTTAAAGTTGTAATTCTTGATGGTCTACAGAATGACAGGAAATACTTGTTTTGTGGAATAGCTTCCTACACCTTTATAAAAAGATACATGATTGCTTTCTAATCTTAAATTTCACATACTTACCTTATTATATCTGTTTCTTTAATTCTGTTTTTTGCAACAATGTCTGGAGGAATTGTTCTCCAACCAAAGTTCATGGGCCACACAAAGATGCCTCTTTGAAAGTTGTCTACTGTCATGTAACTAACACAGAAAAACAAAAAACAAAAAACAAAAGTGCTACCTGAGATCATACACATATACTTAATCAACCTGATACCATGTCTTGTTCAAATGAATGGAACAAGTGCTTACAGAAATGATTTTAGATTATCACAAACTTTTAAATAACATTTCAAGCAAATTTATGAGTGCAAGTCATATTAGTGACTAACTGGCTTGATTGTTAGTTTTTAACTTATACTTAACTTTTAATAATGTTCTGACTATTTTTGAGGGGAAAAAAACAATTTAGGAGCAGATGTATATTTCCCACAAAAATATGAACTAATCTTAAGGAAGGTATATATTTTCTGGGTTCAGGTACAGCTGACTAGAAAGAGGAAAGAAATGGACAATGAATATTAGGATTTATTGCTATTAAGAGGTAAATATTTTGATGACCAAATAAACTACTGGATTGACTTTCTCTGATCCCAAGATATCTATTATGTATTTTCATTTACTTAAATGGATGAACTGTGTATTTCGTAGATTTCCAAAAATGTGCATTTTAGGAATATGACTAGTACTTTCTGCTGTTGTTAGTTAAAGAGAACTTAGAAGTATCTTGTGGAACATGACAGTATTACCTCATATCCTTATCATTGATGACTTCAATTACTGGACAGGCTACTTTCTTTCTACTTAAATAAACTCTTTCCAGAAGAGGTTCCAACCAACCAACATTACATTCCACGTGAGAATCTAAGAATGTCAACACATCACCTACAGAGCCAGAAAAAAAAAATCATTTGAAAATGCAGATTTACTGAGTGTTCATGCTCAAAGTTCTTGGGGATTGCTCCAGAAAGGTGATTATAAGGGTAATACTCTTCTTACTGAATTCCTGGTCCCTAGAATTTCATTCTATAGTGAAATAAAATGAATTATGTTTCTAGAAGTCCTTGGGGGTAAGCATCATTTTCGTTTGTGAAAACTTGATAAGCCACTTAGAATGGATAGCCAAGACTTTGAAGGGAATCTTTAGTAGTTAAGGTGGCTGCTTTGTCTTTTCTAAGGTGGGTGGGTCCCATTATCCTGGAATGGGGGTTATGCCTGTGGACCAGGCAGAGTTTGGTATTCCAAGGTGGGCTTTAGGAATGACAAAAAGGAGAAATCATTCTGCATAACAGGGGTGAAAACAAAAGAGGAAGAATCAGCAAAGCTAGAAGGTAGTGTAAAAAGGGTTACAGGGATAAGGAGGGAGAATAGGGAATAGTTTAACGGGTATAGAGTTTTAGTTTTGCAAGAGGAAAAGTGTTCTGGAGATTAGTTGCACCACTGTGTGAATAGACTTCAGAGTACTGGACTGTGCACTGAAGAAATAATTAAGATTTTATGTTTATTTTTACCACAATAAAAAAAATCGAAAGCTTCCAGGATAGAGAGAAAAGAGAAAAAAAAAAAAAAAACACAAGAAAAAAAACAACTTGGAGTCCAAAAAACAAGCATTAAAAATTCTTTTTCCTATTAGTTGTGTGAGGTAACACTCTCTCTGTAGCATCTACATTGTTCCAAATGATTTTATAAAAGTGGTGTGTGTGTGTGTGTGTGTGTGTGTACAGTAATAATAACCTGAGGAATTTGGGTTATGACAAAAACCCGAGATGTGCTTTTTCAGGCCCAACCATAGCCAAATTACAAAGGCTTTCCCAGCAAGTCCTCATGTCCGGAGGCTGTCCTCTCACACCAGGCGTGGTCCGCAGCCCATACACCACAATCTATGAAAGGACTTGCAGTCAAGAGGACATGCTCTCAGCATAGCTTCTTTCCTAGCCCAGGTGCCTCTGTTGGAGGCCTCCTTTAGGCTAAGATCTCTGTCTTACCGCATGGGGGGTGGGGAGGTCTCCAAGACATTTTCCTCCACCTGTCTCAACATTCAGTACTTTCCCACTCCAAGTCCTCTCCTTTTCCCACTCTAGGCCCAGGCTGTAATGTATATAGGAGGAGCCATTTGTTCTGGGTTCCTTAGGCAGTGAGATGATTCTGACATCTGCCCAATCCACCAGCCCATTTCTATACAGGGAAACATGGAACATTCAGGGAGTCAGAACTTTCTTCTGTTTCAATTCTTATACTTCTTAGTTATATTAGTGGAGGAAATAAAGATTTGAGTGTTACTTTCCCTTTGGCTTTATTGTTTGAATCGACCACTCTGACACCTGGCTGCTCCCCTCAGCTCTCGACAAACCTAACAACATCAGTTACCTTCTTTTAAGGGCTTACTCTACGCCAGACACTGTCCTAAACATTCTTCATGGTTGTCTTGTTTAATCTACACAACAAGCCTGAAGTATAAATGTAATTTGTCTTTCCATTTAAGAAATGAGATGTAGGTCTGAGTTTTATTCCCATTTAATAGAAACAAAGAACTTAAGCACTTTTTTCAAGTTTGCTCAGCCAAGTGGCAGCTTGATATCGAAAAACACATAGTTTATTCCATTGCCTGTGTTCCTAAAAAAAGAAAGAAAAAAATGGCCATAAAGAGGCAGGGCTATGAGAATGGGAAAGCTTAAAGTTAGCCACTAAAAGCTATAAACTACCTCTTAATTAGTGGTTCCATATCTTATTAGCTGATCAACAATGGTATTTTTGCATGAGGGTAAAGAAACTGACCTTAGCCAAGGTCTTGCTGAGGAATGTCCTTGAGAAGTCTCTAGGCATAACCAGGCTGTGCTAGACTAAAGCTCCTCCTCTCTTACCCCCAACTCTTGGAGACAGTGGTTACAACCCCTATCATGCTGGTGGAGTCCTATTTTCAGAGATTATGGGTTAGTTGATTATGACTTATAATCAACTAAGGGCGTTATTTTGCACAGCTCGATCCCTGTGTGGGAAAGTTCACAAGGGTTATCTAGGTATAGGGTATGCAAGCATGGCCTGCTAAGGTCCCACTTGGCTATGAATAGCATGTGCAGAAGATAAGCTCCTTTTCCTCATTACTTTAACTGCTGGTCCATTCCAACCAAAGAGCAGTCTCTACCAGACTACCAGTCCCTATTCTCAGAATAAGCTGGTAGGGTCAAAGACGCCTGGATCGACTTTCTAAATCCCTGGTGGCAGCAGGATGGGTACCCAAACCTACATTCACTTCCCACCTGGCCCAGATTCCCATACAGATTTTCATTCACTTGTTGCCAGAACCCAAAGGAAGCAGCTTCTGCCCAAAACATAGGCTGGAATTTTATACTGTTTTATTTTGGGTGAGAAAAGAATCCTCCCATGCATGAATGTCATTGCTCCACTTTCAGACACTTTCACTTAAAATAAGATCTCCGGAACTAGACCAGGGAGCTGTCTATGTGGCTGACTCTGGCTAGGACTTCTACTTGTAGTGGGTATGGTCTGTGGACATTTCATACATTCTTCCCAACCCCAAGTGTCATGGTGAAATGAGCATAGGATCGAAGCCACAGAGCTCTGCTTTCCTTAGCCACAATGGATAATTACTTAACCTCTCTGAGATTTACCTTATGGGGATAGTTCTAAGATCTATCTAATACCTAAATTCCTTAAAAATAGCTAGTGTTATTACTGTTTTTTCAATAAGTGTTTAAGCTAGAGCCCCAAAGAATCCTATCTTGATGACCACGTGACAGGCTTTTCTGTTTCCTGAGAGTAGGTAACAGTGATGCTGGATTGTTTGCAGATGGGTTTGATTGTAACTTATTTATTTATTTACTTTTTGACCAACCTAGAAATGTACAACGTGCCAGAAAGCTTTGTTCCTTGTTGAGTACAGGCCCCCCATTTCTATTTAGCCAAACAGCTTGGGATATTATTGCCAGCACCAATTAGTGTTGGAGTGTTGTGTTTAGGGTTCCTTGAGGGATGTGGGCCTGGCTGGCTGTATAATTTTATGTAATAATTTATAAGTGATGCTAAGGAAACCATCTGTTTTACTTGCAACAGAAACAAGTTGTAGAAATTTACAGAAGGACTATCGCTTTTCAGGAGACCTCAGGGCTGTCCAGGAGTTAGATGTCATTTTAGTTCACATACTTAAAGTTAGCCAACTGATTCTTTGGAATGCTCACAGCAATGTCATGTATTTTGCCAAATGCCCTTGTTACGAAGGAAATGAGAATCTGATTTCTACTCTGACTCTCCAGAGTGTACTATAGAACCTGCCCATGCAAACTCGTCTTGGCTCTTTTGTTCAATACTCACATGAGATCCGAATGGTCGGCTTGTTCACTTTGTACCTCAATTACTGCATCTCTTTTTACTCCTGTTGGCTTCCTGCAGGACACTTTCCCTAGAGACCCATTGTGCCCTGGGCTGCCGTTCAGATTTTTAAATCCTACTTGAACGCTCTATCTCCTTCATCTCAGGAAATAACTGATTTGGACCCGATCTTTTTGCCTGAATCATATCCAGATGAAGAACCTGTCATACACTGGAAACTGAACATGGAGTGAACATTGCTAGTGGTCAGAGAGTCACTGTTTTGCCCTTATTATTTTGTATTACATATTTTGGAGAGTCTAATAAAACCCTGGGACCAAAATGGGGCCATCTGACCAGTTTCTGTAGGTCCTTGGATCTTTGATCTCATCCTTGCCTGTGGCTTCCCCTCCCTTTTCTCTGAATCCTAAAGGAAAAATCCTTTAGGAAACAATAGCTGTCAGGGCCTGTCAGATTTTGAATTCAGATTCTCGTCTCTCATCTCTTTGTTTGGCTGAGGTGGTCTAGAGAAAATTTCTGCCCTGGTATCTTTGCTGATCTCTGATTACAGAGACTTTTCAGGCCCACAATGTCTCCTGCCTGTGCTTTACTTGTGATGGCTGTGGAATGCCCAGGGAGAGTCTGGGAGAACGAACAGGCTGGCCAGCCCCACTTAGGGCCAGTCCCCGAATGGTCCTTGAATTATTTCTTCAGCCAAAACTGGTACGAGCTTCTGAATCCCCTTGAATTGCCCACAGGAGTCAGGTACACTTTAGGGCTTTTGGATGTATCCTTCGACAAGGCTGTTACTAATCCCAATAGAACACACTTTTTAGCTTCTTTCCAAATTCAGGGATTGGTGTCCCACCAATGCTACTCAAAGTGTGGGCCACAGACCCTGCCATCAGAGACAGGAATAGAAATTGAAAACGAATGCTTTAAAAAATTCCAGCAGGTTGCTGGAATTTGTTAATTTATTCTCTATTTTATATATGTGTATGTATATAACATACATGTCATTATTTATGTTGTGTATTTATGTTATGTCATTTTTTATGTTATGTATTTTATCTATGTTATATATACACACATGTATATGTTATACATAGTAAATTATGCATATATCTATATACATATAGTGTAGATGTATGCATATATAATTGTGATTATAGCTTTATTTTTTCTATTTCTCTCTTAGGTAGTTTATCTTTATTATAATTTACAAAGGTCCACAAAATTTGGAAATTAGAAAGGAAAAAGTTCTCTGATAGTTTGAGAAGCAACTCTTCACTAGACAGTGGCAAGCAATTAAGATGTACCTAGCTGGACTCTCCAAACTAAAGTTGTGACCCATTAGCAAGTCATTGCAACAATATGGTGGGCTTTGTCAGACTCTAAAAAACAAATAAAATAGAAAAGAAGGTATTAGAATCTGCTACACATGTTATTTCATGAAATGTCTACTGTAGTTATATGGGTAACATATATATGCACTGGGTTGTGATGTAAGATTTATTTCTTAACATGGGTCATGGTCCAAATAGTTTGACAGTTACCCAACAAAAACTGAGCTAATATGTTCAAGCGTGTTAATGACTGACTGAGAGCCAAGTTTATATTTTTACATTTGGATTTTCTAAATTCAAAGAAATTATTTGCTGGTTGTATAAACGCAAGTACTTGAGCAGGCCGATTAGGCAACTGCTTTGAGCGAGTTCATGCAGCCCATCCGAAGAGGACTCCCGTGTTGTCTAACAGTTTAGACTCTTCTGGAGATCATCGCCAGCATGCTCTGTGCTCCAGGCAGGCACAGAGAAGGTTTTTTAAGCAGTACATATTTGGTTCTGCACTTGTCAGCTTTCTCTACATGGATGTCTCATTTTCATCTCAAATTTACATGGACAAAATCAGAACTCAACTGCAATCCCAAATCTGTCCCTCTGGTTATGGCCCTACAGCCCACCAAGTTGCTCAGATGCCAATTCTAGGGCTTTGTTTTGTTTTTTGGGGGGTTTTTTTTGGACTCCTTTCATTATTACTCTCTACATATCTTATCTGATGACAGGTCCTGTGGTCTCCATGTCCACAATATATTCTTACTCTGACACTTTCCTTCATTTGTCCTTGTACCTCCCCTGTGCTTGGACTACTATAATAGCCTCCTTTTTTTTCTTTTTAAGATTTTTAAATTTATTTGTGAGAGAGAGAGAGAGAGAGAGAATGGATGAGTGATGGGAGTGCAGAGGGAGAGAGGATCTTCAAGAAGACTCTCCTCTGAGTGCAGAGCCAGCTGTGGGGCTCAATCCCACCACCCACGAGATCACAACCTGAGCCGAGGCTAGAAGTGGACACTCAACTGACTTGAGTCACCCAGGCGCTGCTATGATAACCTCCTAATTGGTCTCCCTCCTTCCTCTCTCCTCTCCCTAATACCCATTGTCTATAGGTGGTCAAAGTGAGCTTTAAATTAAGCCAAACCATTTTATCCTCCTCTTTAATGTACTTCATTGGTTTCATATGATACCAAGAATAATGCCTACACTCCTTGAATGAATCAAAGCTTTACAAAATCCCACCTTTGCCTTGCCCCCCAGATGAATCTCCTGTCACTCCAGGCTCAGCACCCATCAGCTATAATAAGCTTTCCTTAACTTTAATACACAGAACACATTTTTCCACCAGGACCTTGCACTTCTTTTTCCACTTGCCTGGGAATGTTCTTCAACCAGATCTTAGCCCCAAACTTGCCTACTTGGACTATTTCCTCACTATCCTATTTTTGTATCATTTGTGTGTAATTATTCCCAAAAGAAATCAAGCACAGATTTTTACTCAATGTTCCAAATGCGGTCTATCATTAAGAATCTTAGTTATCGGGGCACCTGGGTGGTTCAGTGGGTTAAGCCTCTGCCTTCGGCTCAGGTCATGGTCTCGGGGTCCTGGGATCGAATCCCGCATAGGGCTCTCTGCTCAGCAGAGAGCCTGCTTCCCCCCTCTCTCTCTGCCTGCCTCTCTGCCTACTTGTAATCTCTCTCTGTGTGTCAAATAAATAAGTAAAATCTTAAAAAAAAAAGAATCTTAGTTATCACTGCAATGTCAATTTTGGTGTGATGTATTTGTAGTTCATTTTAAATTTCCATTACAGGCCAAAGAAATTTGTTAGCAAACCAATGGGATAAAAGAAGTTCAAAATTTGGGGTCTAGTTACAAGGAAGTGTAACTAGGTGAGCAGATAATTTATCATTAGAACATGCTTTTAAATGCAGGGCACATGGGTGGTTCAGTCAGTAGCATCTGCCTTTTGGCTCAGGTCATGATCCCATGGTCCTGGGATGGAGCCCCACGTCAGGCTCCCTGCTCAGTGGGGAGCTCCTTCTCCAACTGCCTCTCCCCCAGCTCATGCTCTTTCTCTCTCTCAAATAAATAAATAAAATCTTAAAAAAAAAAGAAAAAAGAACATCCTTAAATTCAAGCTGGTGGAGATCAGTAATGCCATAGCTTAGGGAAAGAGTGGCTAGATGTCTAGAGGTAGGAAAATGTATCAGATAAGAGTGCAGATTTGGAGCTAAGTTTTCTGGGTTCCAATCCTGCAGTAGCACTTGCTAGCTGGGAGAACTTGGGCAAGTCATAACCTCTCTGTGCTTCCATAGCTTCATCTGTAAAATGAGGAAAATTATTGTACCTAGCTCCTAGAGTTATTGTGAGGATGAAATCAATTACTGTAGAAAGTATTTAGAATGGAACCTGGTATATAAGTTCAGCAATTATTACAAGGAATGGGTCTTTCCACAGGAGGCTGTGAAAATAAATCAAGATGTTTGATTTTTTTTTAGAGCACTCATGGGCAGAAGAGATTTGGCTCCTCCCATTCACTCACCAACATCCACACACTAAAAAGAGGTGAAGAGGAGAAGATTATAATGCTCTTTGGGAAGACAGCACTATAAGAAGAGCAGACATGCACATAGGTAAAGGAAGAGAAAAGTAAACAATTCTAAGTCCACAAATACCAATGAGATGAGGTCAAAAAAGCATAGGCTTGAAGGGGCTCCAAGTGGTCCAATTTGGGACAACCTGAGTACAATAAGTAAATAAATAGATCAATGAAGGGAGGAAGGAGGGAAGAACAGACAGAAGAAAGGAAGTTAATAATATACACATAGAATTTTTTAAAGCATAAGTTCCTGTTGATGGGAGCATAAGAGGGGAAGAGGAAGGAGAGAGAGAGAGGAAGGGAGGAATAAAAAGAGGGAGGGAAGGACAGAGAAATGGATAGCCCTCAGTGTAATAATTGATTCAAGTAATTATCATCAATGGGTGCAAAAACCATAGAGTAAAATGTAAGGAAAAAAGTATTCATATGGATCAAAGTATCACATTACAGATACTTCTCACCCCCAGAAGAAAAATCTGGCTGTCAATATTTTAACCAAATGTACAAAATTACTCTCATCCACAGTGGGACAACCTGACATCATGTCTCAATGATTTGAAGCCATTAAGCAATACGTAATTCCTACCACCTTCATAGTAGAATATTACACATCATTCATGCCAAAAACATTTATACTGAGTGTAACATGAGGAAATAATGAGAAAATTTCAGAGTGTGGTCCCATGTACAAAACAAATGGCCTGGACTCTTTAAAAACACGTCAACAGGAAGTAGTGTGTTGTTTACGCTAGACTGAGGAGCTGGGGAGACTAAACAACTAAATGTGCTGCATGAAACTTAATAAGGTCTCAAATTTCAAAAGGAAGAAGTAGCTATACAAAACATTTTAGGAGCAATGAGGATGTCTGAAGGAGTATAAACCAGATGATATTTAGATAGGGAAGTGTGCTTATCTAAGAGAATGTATTTTGCAGAGATGCCAACTAAGGTACACAGCGCTGTGGTGTCATGATGTCTGTGAATTCAAAAATTAAAGACAAAACTGTGTATATGTAAACATGTGTTTGTGTATGTGTGTGATGAAGCACATGGTGCAGAAAGTTAAAAGTTGGTGGCATGATGATGGCCATGTGGGTGTTCACTGAAGTATTATTTCAAATTTGCTATATATTTGAAAGCAAATAAACTAAAATGAAAATATAACTAAAACAAAAAAAGAATTGGCAGCTTCTTACCTGTTGCATTCTGTGCTCCCGCCAGCCTGGCTCTTATTAAGCCATGTCTCTCTTTGAGACGAAGAATCCGAACTTTTGGAAACTGAGACATGTACTTATCCAAATTATCTTTTAGGTAGTCTATATCACAGTAAGAATAGGCAAGGACACATGTTAAGTAACAAGATCGGGATAATACCAGCAGTGGCTTCTCAACATCAAATTCCAGAAACCATGTTTACTGTAGTCAGTAAATTTTACTCCTCGGGCCACGATTTTATTTTCTGATGTCATTTTCTTGGGTGACTTTTTGTCTGTATTCAATACTCCAAGCTATCTGTTTCTCAAATTCCAAATCCTTCTTTTTAGTGTTGCCAAGTGACACATAGGAGGGCTCACCTTTTCTAAATATTTGTCAGGACAGGGGCAAATTTGCCCTGAGATAAATGAAACTCAGGTTTCTGTACAAAATTCCTGGCTTATAAACGCCCCATCCAAGACCTAGACCAGAGGCTAAACATTGTATGCAAATTGGAAAATTTGTGAAAGAAAGATATTACAACTGCAATTGGTTAAGGGCACTGTCACTTCCCTACTATGACACCATCTGAGCCATACCTCTTTTGTCTTTTGGGTGGCCAAGGAGGAATCCATCTAAAGGAATGTTGTTGGGGTTTTATGGGATATATTTACATGACTTGCAGTCACTTCTATGTGTAATTAAGCTATTGACAGATATCCCAGGTAGGAAAGGTTTCCAGAAGTACTTCTGCTGCTCACTTTCCTACTGACTTTGTGGGATTTTTTTTTTTCCCTTAAAGAGGACCCTGAAAACCATTTAAGCTCTAGATCTCTCCAAATGGTTCTTCAGGTCCCTGGATCTGTCATTCATAAAAAGACTATTATTTGCTTGGTGAATGGATACTATTTCTGTTTATGCGTTCAAGGCCCCTTCTCAAGATTTTCAACCAGGTTTTTTTTGTTTTGTTTTGTTTTTTGTTTTTTGTTTTGTTTTTGTTTTTTGTTTGTTTTTTTAAAGGCATTTTAGTGTTAATGGACCTCAGGGTGATTATGGTAGGAATTCTGAGGCTGATGAAACTGGCTCATGCCATTTTGGCCATGAACAGAACTGAGTTGTTCTATTGGGGCTGTCCTCTCTTTGCTATTTTCTAAAATTTTCTAAAGTGCATTGCATTTTGGGAATTTGTAATGTGGTGGCTATGGGACCTCAGGTGGAAATGGACCATTTACATACACAAATTATGTGAGGACCCCAAGAGGAGATTCTTCACTTCTTCCAGACCGTTTCTGCCTTTGCACTCTGTTGAAGCCTCATCTCTTTGGTTCTTTTGGGAATTTGTCTTCTCAACACTTAACACATAACTTGCTTTGCTATTGAGGAAGAAACCATCGGCCTTCCATTTCTTTGTTTTCCATAGAGTCTAACTCTGACTTGTTATTACCACTGGGAAAGGCATCCTATTAATTGTGAGGGTACTGGCTTATTAGATTTCATAAAACCATTGAGTATCTTCTGGTCTCTGGGATTTCAAAGTGCTCCAAGGAGCTATAGTTAGAAAATCATTTCTACATGGCAGAGAAGGCACTGCGGAAGGGAAGTATGAGACAGCTAACTGAAGATAGAATTCACTTTCTATATCCCATAGATGCTTGGCTTTATGCCTCCAAAGCACCACATGAAACAATGATTTGATATTTTTGCCATCCACCCAAACTGCTATTGCCTCATATCAAACTTCAACTTTTCAGGAGTGGTTTTCCTACCTTTGGTGCTGAAGTCATCCACCAGCAGAATCTCCTTGATGAGATGTGGAGGAGAGCGATTAAGGACACTATGAACAGACCTCAGGAGAGTGGACCACACTTCATCCACAAAGCACATGATGACACTGGTGGTCGGGAGGTTATCGTGAACGAGCTGCTCTGCACACCTGGGCCAGGACACAAGCAGGACTCATTAAAGCAGGACTCATTAAAACTAATGAGATGGTTTTACAAGTCACAGGGGGCAATCGTATATAGATATACATACACTCACACGCTGTTTATCTGTTGGTGTATTTATCTATCTGTCTATATATCTGTTTATTCATTCATCCATCCAACATCTACTATGTATATCAGTGATGATTTTATCATGGGTTTTTCTTGGGGAGGGGTATAAGCAAAATAAACAAGCAGAGTAAGAATAGCCAGTAACAGTAGTTGCTGTGAAAGGACTAGCAATGCAAGACAAGATGTGAGAAGTCTCTATAGCGGCAACTCGCTATAGTGGACAAGAAGGACGTAGGCTTTGCAGGTGGTTAGACACTATTTTGAATCTCAACCCCAATATTTCCCAGGTCTTTATCCATTGATACCATACTTAATCACTCTGTATCTCTGCTTCTACATCTTTAAAATTAGGTAAAGTTTCTTATTCAACAGAGCTTTACAGTCTAGTGAGAACACACATTAAATGTCTAGCACAGTTCCTGGCATAGGAATTCACCAAATGGTAGCTAGTGCTATCCTACTTAGACCATATACCATAAGAGAACACTCTGACTTATTTAATGTTACCAAGTAGTTTCTGATTGCCCTTCCAAAGGGCCTCCTGCCAAGTGCCAAAGGAAATACTTTTTCTCCCACCTTGCATGCGAGTGTATTTATGGATGTATATGGAGATATATAATTAAACTCTTCATCTTTATCTATTTAGGGGTTACTTGCTGAGACTCTCTGTGCTACAGAGTAACCACAGTTGAAATAAGTCCTGGGATAGAGAAGAGGATAAGGCTACAATGGGAGTTGGTATTCAGGTGGGTTGTAATTGGTCTTGTTTTTTTTTTTTTTTTTCTCCACACCCTGCAATGTGTACTGCCTCGCTGCTGGCATTCTTCCATGCCCTGCCTGTTACTCTTCATAGGAGGGTGCCGAGTGGAACCTCACAAAGAGTATTTGCCATCCTCTAACACAACTACTGTTATAATGTCGTAATTAAATTACAATGACCATAAATAAATATTATAGGCATGCTGTATTATTTCAATTTAAACCAACAACATCTCTTCCCTTTTTTATGGATGAATAATTGAAATCATGGCGAGGCAATTCATGATTATACTGTTAGTAAATGGCAGAGTTGGGACTCAAACTCTGGTCCAGTCTGGCTCCAGAAATAGCCATTCAGGAAGCCGTAAGTTCTCAAGAATAAAAGAAGCTGGCAGCAGATGTAGCATTTTGTGGGAGCAGGCACTTCTGCCAGACAACATAGCTACACTTTGCTTAGTCCCTAAAAAAGAAATAGATAAGAGCAAAAACCATAGTAAAACCATATTTCCATGCACTCACCATTTATCAATAGTACTTAATAAAGTATTATCACGTAGATAACTATAACAACTGTCTGAGATCCATATTTTTACCCTCTTCTCTAAATGGAGCAAACTGAAGCTGGAGAAGTTAGATAGCTTATCCAATATGATTCACCTAGAAAGGATATGTATGGAAATGTGAACAAATTGTTGTCATTCCACTGCACTATCCTGATTTTTCTGTACTAAGAGCATGGGTTTTGGAATCAAGTAAGTATGTGGTCAAATACCAGATCCCCTAATTATGGCTTAGATAAATTGTGTAAGTCCTTTGAACCTGAATTTGCCAGAGATTAAGAACATCCAAGCAGACATGAAGAATGGATTTATTGTAAGATTAAGTGCAAATATTTTATAAAACTCACCTATTTATCTGACACACAGCAGATACTTAAGAAAAGATAGGCAAGGGGTACCTGGGTGCCTCAGTGGGTTAAAGCCTCTGCCTTCGGTTCAGGTCATGATCCCAGGGTCTTGGCATTGAGCCCCGCATTGGGCTCTCTGCTCAGCAGGGAGCCTGCTTCCTCCTCTCTCTCTGCCTGCCTCTCTGCCTACTTGTAATCGCTGCCTGTCAAATAAATAAATAAAATCTTTTTTTTTAAATTTTTAATTTTTTATAAACACATAATGTATTTTTATCCCCAGGGGTACATGTCTGTGAATCGCCAGGTTTACACACTTCACAGCACTAACCATAGCACACACCCTCCCCAATGTCCATTACCCCATCCCCCTCTCCCGACCCCCCCCAGCAACCTAAATAAATAAAATCTTAAAAAAAAAAAAAGAAAAGATAGGCAAATCCAGCTTTCATCTGTACTTTCAATGGTTCCCTAAAGTGGATGGTTATGATACTAACCTACAAAGCCTTATGAAAACATACATAGCCAATCACTAGCCCCAGAAATTCTATCCAGCAGTTCTGAATAGTCCCTGAGAATCTGTGTCTTAAAGAACAAACAAACAAACAAACAAACAATGTAAGTAAAATTCTACAATTAGACAACCCACAAGTTGTGATAGGCCAATTTGGGAATCTGAGCTCTAAGACAAAGTGGACTTAATTTTACTTAACATTGGTAGATAATCTTTAAAAAAAAAAAAAATTGAGGGCTGATAGAAGCATGTCCCGAATCTTCAAGTGATGTAAAATCAAAATAACACATTTTTACCAGATACCCTGATCTAGTAATCAGGTACCCAGTTTTAACATCAACTAGTAGGCAACTCAAACTGATCTGATTCTACATTAGAGATCAACGAATTGGCATTTCTAAATAATGCGAGATATCCCTAAGGGCTGTATTAGTTTCCTGTGGCTGCTGTAACAAATTAAAAAAAAATCTGCCTATCAGTTTCTTTCTCAATTTATCTCTTTCTTCTCACATTTTACTATGAAAGAAAAGAAATACCAGTACACACCCTCAACATCTGACTTGGAATTCTCTTCAGTTAACTATCCAAGTTCATGGCTTACAATTTCTGCTTCCACACAGCTATTGGACAAAATTTAGACAAAGTTTCTGCCACTATCTTGGGAGGATCATTGTCACTCCTGTTCCTAGTATTGTATTCTACATTTACTTCTGAACCCTCACAAGATGCACTTAGAATTGTTATATTTTTTTACCAACATTCTGTTCAAGTCGGTATGTGTATTCTTTTTTTTGTTGTTATTGTCTGGCCTATTTTTAAAAAATATTTATTTATTTATTTTTCTAATAAACATATAATGTATTTTTATCCCCAGGGGTACATGTCTGTAAATCGCCAGGTTTACACACTTCACAGCACTCCCCATAGTATATATTCTCCCCAATGTCCATAACCCCACCCCCCTCTCCCGACCCCCTTCCCCCCAGCAACCCTCAGTTTGTTTTGTGAGATTAAGAGTCACTTATGGTTTGTCTCCCTCTGATCCCATCTTGTTTATGTGTATTCTTAAAGAGGACAGAAGCTTTCTTTTCTGTACTTCTCACGTCCTTCCAAGCCCTCACCTGTAGCATCTTTAACATGTATGTTTCTACCAACAATTTCTTCAAGGCAATCCAGGCTTGGCCTGTTGTGCTTCTCAAAATTTTCCCTGCTTTTATCTATTATTCGATTCTTCCGACATTACTTGAATAATTCTTCCACATTTTTAGGTGTTTGTGACAGCAGCAACCCACTCTTTGAAACCAAATTATATTAGTTTCCTCTGGCTGCTGTAACCAAGTTCATAGCTTAAAAAAACAGAAACATATTCTTTCACGGTTCTGGAGGCCATAGCATTAATTTATTGATTTTATTTCTTATTTTCTGCATCCAGAATTTCCTGCTTACTACAATGCTTCTAGCAGAGTTACATATAATTAATATTTGACAAATGTGTATTAAATGGGTGGATAAAAAATGGAAATGGAATGGAGCTTAAATCAAAAGATTAATGGTGGAAGAAGAGACATTTTTCTTTGAGATAGGAAAGAAAAAAGGTGGTAATGTATACAGATGAGATTATGCACAGAGAAGTTGAAAGAACTTGTAGCTCATGTTGGAGGAAAGGTTGTTTGTTAATGTGATAGGGTAGGGCTTTGAGAAGAATAGAGAGTATTTCGAACTGACACTATGAATAATGGGAGGGAGTACTGGCCAACTACTTATGAAAGGATTTCTGAGGGGCACTGAGTGCTTTCCTGAATTAGGAGATCTGGAAATTTTAGTCAAAACGCTGGTGTGATTTACTCCACCAGGGTTTGCCAGCCTGAGTTTAGGAGGAGATAAAAGAAGATTGGTAAAACAATCCAAGTCTAGGGGTCATCAGAGCAAATGAAATAGAAAGAAAAATGGTAGAGGATTTTGAGGATACTGGTATAAAATGGGTAAAAGTTCCATCTTGAGCTATATGTTCGAGAGAAGAAGTAAAGCTAAGAGGAGTTTAATAGCCTGAGGAAGACATCAGTGACTCCCTGGGACTTCCTCATCTCTAATTTTATAATGCAAATGGATGGAAAGTGCACATTTTACACTTAAATACTCCTTACACCATTTGGTGCTAAGAAAAACAAACCAGTTCTAAAAAGAAAGGGTCAGCTGTACAAATTCTGCCTGAACCGTCTGAACCAAAACATCTCTCTGTGAAGTCCCGAGAATTGCTTTACTGTTAAAATTTGGTTGATATTAGAAAATCTAGTTATAAACGCGAATACGTCGGGGAGTTAACCTTGTAGGCTAATGCCGATGAATCTTCTCATATAATAATAAATCAGTAGATTTTTGGTCTCTTTTAGAAGGAGGTTCAAAGAAGTGTTGTCATGTTAGCCAGTTTGAAATTAGAGATTGGAAGAGCTCTCAGAGATTTGAGATTTGGGGAGAGGCACCTCCACTAACCAAATATGTGAGCTTCCATTCTCCCCATCCCATCATGGTACCTTAGTTTTAAAATTAGAAATCCAAATGGGTGGGGTCATGAAGGATTCCACTAGATGCCAGAATCCCAGGAAATAAGTAGGACCTGTGCCAATTATTGGCAGACACGTATTTCAGATGCATTTAAAGAACCCACTGAAGATGACTCTGTGGGAGATTATATTGTACAGGTCACACTGGTGCCTGGAAAAAGAGGCAGCATCAAAAGATGGGGAAAAGGGGCACAGAAGGAACTGAAAGAGGCTGGAAATACAGAGTTACAGAGTGTGCCTTGCTTTGGGTGGCTGAGAAGTCGGGCCACGCTAACATTTATACGTACCTGGTTTCCTGCACAACTTAGCAGGTTAAACAAGTTTCCAGGTGTCTAGAAAAACTAGCAAGCTAGCTTTGTTTAAAGGCACAGTACATTGGACCAGAAGGGCTTTCCACATTAACGCCTGCCCCTTTTTATGTACTGACAGTCATCTCGGTTACCACAGGTTGTGAAAAGAATTTCAAATTATCCTCCACTGACCAACTAAAAGCAAATTTCCTTTCTTTCGATTTGCCTATTGGAAACCCTGCTTCTGCTGTAGTGAGGGGAGGAGTTGCAGCTCAGGTGAAGTCTCATTTAAACGCAAGCTATTTCTGGGTGTGTAACCTTTTGGAGGTTAAGAAGTCATATTTTTATTCTAGATGCTCATCCATTTCACAAGTCAGGTGTTTAGAGCCCACAGACTCCGTGCTATTTCGAAAAACTAACCCGATCTGTTCCGTTTGGGGGAAACCTGGACTTACATCACGGCGGCCAATCCAGGTACCCACCGAATGGAGGCTCTGACGTGAGGTCAGCTGACCGGCGCATGGCTGATACTACTTTGGTGGAACAGCTTTCTGGACTTTCTCTAGACTTGAGAAAGACGAGAAGGGACTGAGTTCTGATTCCTTTCTCACACTTACTGGCTGCGTGTCCGCAAGTAAGCCGTGTAACTATGCACACCCTCAGTTTCTTTACTTTTAGGGTGAAGATTACAATGCTTTCCTCACAGAGTGTCTGTGAAGATTTGATATGATAATGGATATAAAAATATTGTGCAGGGTCCATAGCAAAAACCCGTGTGAGGACCTGAGAGTATCCACAATGCAAACACACACATTTTGACTGGGTACACTGACCTTTTCTCAGGCAAACCTTTAGTTCAGATCTGTCAAGGGCTCACCAGTTATCAAGAGACTCAGGGAGTGATGTGTTGTGTCTTTTTGGCTTGTGAGTGCTGAATGCTCAGCCACTAACCTGATTTGAATGTAGTCTGTCCCATAAAGAAGGTTTCAAGTCATAAGATTGGGGAAATGATAACATTCTCTCATTTTTATGAATTTTTCATTTTATTCCGAAACCGTCAAAATGTACTATGTGGGTCAAGTCTCAGTCTTCTCAGGTTTGAACAGAAGGTCGTGGAGAATATTTCTCAAGTCCAATTTGCAATTCAACTAGTGCCTGGAGGTAAGCCTTCAGGGGCCTTCCCTCTCTAAGCTCTGCTATCTTTGGGAGGATCAGAAGGGGGAATAGGGCAGCCCACTGAGGAGCTTCCTCCAGAATTATATTCTTTTCTAGGAGATGTTTGATATATTGGGGCTTCTTGACTTCTCCCTGATAACAGGGTATAGTTATATAAAAAGTTTACTTTTGTGTTTTGTTCTTTCTAGAGTAGACAACCCTGACATTCAGTCAAAATTGCCTGACTGCTAATTTAGAAGATTTCAGGCACACTCACCACCTCTACCCCAAAGGCCTCAGCCAGCTGAGGCTGTGGTTTCTGAGGTCGCCTTATATCCATCAAAGCTACTGGACTCTGGATCAACCTTCCTCAGTTTAACAATCGGCTATTTTGAGCAGGCAGCTGTCAGAGTGAAATCAGCATGAAAGGGAAAAGAACAGGGTGATGTCATGTGGCAGAAATAGTTCTGGGTGACAGTCAGGGCACCTTGGGGGTAGCTATGACCTTGAGCAAGTCACTTCCCTTCTTAGACTTCTCTCTAACCTAAGGGACTGGATTAGATCAACTTTGATGCTTCATCCAGTAGTAACATTCTGAGATTGTCTATGCAACTTGAGCCTTGTTCACCTGTAAGTGCTTCCCTCTGTGTCACAAGACCCTTGAGAAAAGGTAAATCAAATGGTTTTATTTTCTACATTTTCTCACTGGTCCTTAGAAGAACCTTAATAAGGTTCTGGGGGGATCTGTGTTCTGCTTACTTTCCATGGTCTCATTTACACAACACTCCCCAACCTCATGTCAGATTTCCTTCAGTTTCTTAATGGATTTTTTTTTAACCCTTTTCTCTCACTTCTCTGACTCCCTACCCTTTCAGGTCTCTGTCCTCTCTCAGGCCAGGTACAGGGTCTCCTTTCCTTACTCTGGGAATACCCTGTGCTTCCACAAAACGTTCTGCTATCCTCCCCTTGGAGGCAGGGACCTTGCTCAGATGGTAGATCACCTAGTGGGAGCTCAGAGCCATTTGCTGTGGTTGACAGCAGTTTTAGACTCCCCTTTGCTTAGTGCTGTATAGAAAATACTTTCCTACCAATTTTCTCTCTGAGGAGGTAGCTGATATGCAACACTAATTCCTTTCACACAACTCTGACTCATGTGTAAGGAAGAGGAAGAGAGATGTTTTAATTTCTGTCAAAGTTGTATGATTATAAGGAAGCAAAGGAAAAGGAAGGAGGAGCTGTATCCTTATGGAAAGAGGACTGGGATTAGATGTTAGGAAATTTTAGCAATTTGGCTACTGGTTTGGAGGGACAGCAGATACATCATCCGTTCTTTTCAAGCCTCGGCCTCATTTTCTCACCTGTAAATCATCTGAGTGATAATAGGTCTTTCATAGCGTTGCTGTGAAATTGCAATTGCAGTTGGTTGGAATAAAAGTGTGCATACACATACACTTATAAAATCTACACATACATGTGCACACACAAACACAGCATTGCCTAGATAAATAAGCACTTTTTCGGTGAGGCCCCGCAAGCGAGAATCCCCTTATTCGGACAGCCTCTGCAAACACAGGAGAGGTGACAGTGATGGTCACTCTGAGGCAGGAGGAGCTGGTTCGGGGAGAGAGCCAGCCCCGGGTGATGGAATCTTTATGGAGTGAGGAAGAATCAGAAGGCTGAAGTTTGGGTTCCAGTGATGTCACTTGTGAGCCGTTGGACCCTTGGCCAGAATACCTTTCCTTGGGTTTTTTTTCCTACCCCCTCATCTCTTCAGGGGATGTAACGCTTACCAGTCTGGCACGACTATTGTAAGGCTCAAGTGGAAAGGTGTGTGTGAAGGATGAACAGTCCCAGCTCCCTGGTACAGGGAGCCCCACTCCTGATAGGGGCTGAGCGGACAGCACATGGGAGGAAGCGGACTGCCACCGGTGGATTATCGGCTGCTGTCTAAAAGCTCAGCTGCCTCTTCAAGGTCCAGCTTCCTCATAGGCAGGGCTGGGATGGTGACTGTCCCTGCCTTGAGGACCAGTTTTAAGGATCAGATGACAGGAGGCAAGTCGGGAAGGCCCTTGAAAATACTGTTTCTCCGTACGGCTCCTTCTCACACATGTCCATATAACAACATTTTAGAAGCGGAGCCAATTTTGGAGATAATTTAGTTTGGAATAATGTAGACTTTTTTAAAACATAGAGGGGACTCTAAAAAGCTCCTTTCATTTTGAAAGCAAACAACAAAAGAGAGCTTCTAAACACTGTTATTTTTCCCCAATTTTCTGACCCTTGAGCAAACAGTGTTTCATTCTTGAGAGGCTCTGCGGGGAATGGGTCACCCAGAACAGCCCAACAGGTAGTTATTTTCTGAGACAAAGCGTACCCAGGGCAATACTGCAGCCAGAGTCTGATAAAATTAAATTAGGCACATGAATTAGATGAGTAAAAGAGAAGTGGAAAAGGTTCGAATTCCTACATTTATTCACTCCTCTCTCCCAGAGACATTTCTGGGTCTTTGGCAGTATATAGGGGAAAGAGTCACTGATCTGCTTTAACATTTCTCAGTTTTACATAACCAGGCACTATTTCACTGTTTTCTTCTGAGTTAGTAGCAGAAATGTGTTTTGTGTCCTCTGATCATCTTTCTCCTTACTGCTCTCGAGTGATGGGGAGAGTGTGATAAATGAACGTCTTGAAAGGCCCTGTGTCATCTTTCAGCTACGTTTAACCTTTGTTATGCTGTGGTGTAGCCTGTACCCTTTAAACACATTTTGCTGTTTATTTCCTGCTCTCCGACATGACTTTTCAGTGAAATAGCACACTGTGCTCTAAAACACAAACACGCAAATGTGCACCAATGTACATGTATACACACACACACACACACACACACACACAACTCAGAAGCATTTCGACCCTTTTAAATCATTTTATCAGATGTTTCTTTCCTGCTCCTGTTTAGTTTCCCAGGGAGCTCCTGCAGTCAGTTTTAGATAATATTCCCTTTTCACTGTTAGTCACAAAAGCAGTCTCCTTTTATCAATTAAAATATCCACACTGTGTAAAAATAAAGAATATGAACTTCATTTAACTTTCGAGTTTCTATTTTCTCCCAGCCAGATAAACTTTCAGGAGCCTGAACTTCAGAAACACATGTGGTCGGTTTATGTTTTCTCTCCTGACTGTTCCTCCTCCCCTAGTAATTTATTAGTTACGGTTTTTGACCTCAGTAGGATTGAGAGGGGAGGAAGGAGTGGAAATTAACGTTCTAGAAAGGTTTTTCTTTTCCCTCAGTAATTTAGACTGGTCTGTGGCAAATGCGTGGCGCTATTCTTTCCTTTTTCTATGTGCCCAAAGAAAAAGTCTCTGTAGCTGTGTGGGAAGGAATCAAGTCATTGGTTGACAGTCCCAGCTCTGGGCTAAGAGAGTAAAGATCAGTTTTAATTGCTTTTAATTGCTAAAGGGGCTTGCCGGAGTTCTGTAGGAAAAGCAAAGCATTAAATTAAGCAACCGAGTAACCTCATGACAACGCAGCAATGGTAGGACAGCATGCTATCATTCTTATTGTACTTTAAAAACTAAATGCTGGCAGAAAAAAAATTTTGAGTCATTTTTCTCTAAAACAGATTCCGGAAGTGCACTCTTAAAATAAGTTCATTTTTGGAGTGTCATCTTAACTAGATCGTGGCAGGCCAGAAGACAGACATCTTGCCATACAATGTCCCTGCCTTTCCCACAGATAGGACCGCGTTTTAGCAAAATCTGAGTGTATTGATTATTGCTGACTGAAACGAACTTCAGTAGTTGAGAGCAGGAACTGTAAGGATTAGCTCTTTATAAAGAAAAAAAATTAAATATGGAACTTTAAAATGACTATCAAAAATTTTTATTTGAAGCATATTTTATAGGCAAAAGTTCTAGGCAAAAATGAAACTGTATTTTACTTATGGACACCAAGCATTGTTATAAACAAAATAAGGAGATTTTTCCTCCCCTGAAAGTCAAAACATTAAAAGGAAAAAAAACAAACAATGAAATTATGGACTGAAGAACAAGTATGAATCAATGAATTGATCATAGTGTTAGAACAGGAGGTATTTATCTTAAGCCACATACTAATAACATACTCTATATATCCAAAATGAAAAATTAGGAAGCCATTCTTAGTTTATAAAAAGAATTATTACATGCCATATTTGAATGATTACCTTTCATTTATTGCTTTAAAATAGTATCAATTTTCAAAAAACATTTCTGAGAAACATATATTTTAAAACCATATTGTTCAGGGCCAAGGGGGCAGAAAATGAAGGAATAGACAGAGTTTCCTGGAGTAGCTTATACTTTCACTGAGGAGGCAAACAGATTCTTAAGGCTCTAGTGAAGGAAGAGCACATGATAGGGAGTATTTCAGTGACTGTGGGCACATTAAAGGTTGTTGGAATTTAGAGGTCACAGTCAAATCATGGTCTAAGAGGAGATAAGCTGCAGTTGGGTTTTGAGTAATGTCAGACCAGTGTGCGTGGGAGAAAAGGGTAAGGATTCCACAAGGTGAGGATGGTGGGGCCAGTAGGAAGGCACCAGTTAAGAGGAACATCAGTGGATGGTACTGACCATGATTGCAGGAAAATGTAATGAGATACTTTCCTAATGCAGAGACCCCACAGTAGAGAGAAGGTCATATGCAGAAAGCTCCAGCTATCATGCAAGGGACAGAGGTTAGGGTGACACTGAAAAGGAGCTGGAGAATAATGTTGATGACCAACAGGGGTCCTTGTGCTTTTGGAAGAGGCCATGACCGCATCTCAACAGCTTAGAAATGGTTCTCCGGGACTCAGGAGAAGAGGAGGGAAGAGGAGCTTTGGAAAAGAGAGTTTGATTTTGAAAAGAGAGCAGGTGAAATTGTCCTGGACATCCTGCTTGTCTCCTCTCCTTCTCAGGGCCAACCTCATCCCGGCGCATCAGTTAAATCATCCTTGAGAAGATGTTAACTTAACTGGTACTGGTTAATATCTTTACTCAGGGGAATTGAATTTAAAGGAATGTACTAGCCAATCTAGTAAAAGGTTTTCATCCTTTATTTGGCTCAGTGTGTATTCAATAGGCAGTTAGATATACCAGTTACTGTGTTAATCGTTCCATAGCGGTGCATTTTGGGAAATGTAAAGAGCAGTGAGGAAGATACTCCCCAGAACCCTTAAAGTTTAAGGGCTTCAGTGGGTTGCTACTGTGGCTAATTTCAAGGCAAGCCCTCCTGTCCTCCTCTTCCTTATAGATCTCTCTGTCTCTCTCTGTCTCTCCCTCTCACATGTTTTCTTATTATATTCTATGACAGTTTTCCCCTTATGCTGACTTCTAAGATGTATTATCTTCAAAAAATCTTAGTGTATGCATCCTTGTAAGCCATTTCAGATACTTTCTGAGCAAGGCTGAAAATAAATAAAATCAAAATAAGAAGACTTCAAATCGTGCCAACCTGATGAATCAAATGTTTTTTGTTTGTATTTTTTCCCAAACTTTATCCATATGAATCCATAATTGGCACATATTTATAGTCAGGGTGTTCAGGTAAAAGAGAGGAAAAATAATTTACCCTCTTTCAAGGAAGAGTGGCACACATGGGCTGTAAATACCTCAGCGGGCCCTCTGCCTAGGATCCCTGGTGGCTACAGAGTCACCTCCCTCCCGTTGGCGTGGAGCATCAGGGAAGCAGCTTGCGGAGAGCGCCTATGTTTAGCCAAGGTGGGTTGTGTGATAAGAGGGAGGGGGCCCGGCCACATGCTGTCTGACTCATACTCTCAAGCACACGTGTCAGCGTCTCCTCAGTTGGGACAGCCTCCATCAGAAGACTGAGCCTGAATGTGACTTTTCTGCCACCTTCAACTTCCACACACCAATTTTCAGAACCTAATAAGTGCTGGGCACCGCTGAGCCTTCAATAGCTCAGATGACCGATAGCCTCATGATTACTTGCTGCCAGCCCTCACACGATTGCCCTTTCTCTGGTTTGGACCTGCAGCCCGAGCTTCTGTGCAGTGCCTGACTCTTCCCCAGGTTCCAAAGCAGTCTGCAAGATCACCGAAAGGACATCAAAATGAAGCTACTTGACCTACTGCTTCGTTCTCTGGCATTTTGTGTTCCAAACTGGCAAATTTACATATGCGTACATAAATATACGTGTGACATGTGATATACAGGATTTCAGATCAGAGCTGGTTCCACATAATTTTTAGGATCCTTTTGGGGGGTAATCAGCCAGAGATAAAGAGCAAAGCATAATTCTGAGCATGGAGTTTAATAATTTCTTTACATTTACTGCTCTATGACCACAGACAATATAACTTCCCATGACCTCAGTTTTATCATCTTTATTTTGGGCATATTTGTGTTGTTCTCCACGTTCTGAGTTTTACCAGGGTAAGGGACATGAGTGGCACAGTCCTTAGCCTAGTAGGCGTTGGTGCTTGACTGATAGCCACCTGCCAGTGGCCGGAAGAGCTAAGGTAGGTAGATAGACATCATCATGAAGAGGGTCCTTTTACTAATATGAGAGGCCCATCTATATCTGCCTTCCTCCTAGTAACTGGCCACTTAGATCATAAACAAGAGGTTTTCACTGAGGCCAAACAAGGCCATTGGCTTACCTACCCAGGTGCTAATTCTGAATTATGACATTCCTTAATTCCAACTTGAAGGCAAGCATCGTTTAGCTCAGGAATTGACTATCAAGGCCTACATGGAACCGTATCCTCAATTAATGGATAGTGAACATATGACTACAAAGTACCCTTACTTAGGAGGGGGCCAAAAAGAACCAGGAACCAAACTGCATTTGAATCAGATGAGATATTTGTGATTTGATCCACTCCCTGGTGATGTAGTTACAGGACTTTAATTCATTGAAGAGCTGGCTCATGAAGGCTCACTGGGCAGCTTTGGAGCTGTGCTACCTTGGGAAAGTGATAACATTTCAGAGGGCCCTCACCTATGAGTTTGAACCCATCATATCTACTGGCTCCTATCTGGGGGCTCTTATGCAGTTCATGTGATGTGTATGCAGGCTCTTTGTAAATGGTGAGATTCTAAACACATAAGTAAGTGGTTGTTTATATGCTCTTATACATCCTGCAGGTGTTGCAAGTTACTAATTGATTGACTTTTCCAAATATTATTTTTCCCTCTATAACTAAGCTCTTATAATATCTACCATCCCATCTACAAAGGATATTAAATTTTAGGGAGTAAAGTCATTTCTTCAGTTGCTATTATGGTCATCATTAGTCATGATTAGGTAGAATTCTGCTGGTTAGAATATAATTCCAGGGAGGCCTAAAAGGCTCCTTTTTTATGCTCATTTCCCAAATATATCCCTGACAAACTTGCTAATAAAGTAAAGTTCTGAAATTGGGAAATCACGTCATTGTCACTATTTTAATGGAATTACATTTTAAGTTCTACCAATACATATAGACCTTATTAAGAATTAAGTTCATCAATAGTTTTAATAGGTTTTCAGTAGAGGAAAGGAATGGGGCATGAGCTAATAGGGGTGAGAGCCAAAGTCTCAGAGAAGTTAAGTGTAGAGAGAGAACACAGTGGGTATGCTCTATCCGAATTTTTCCCTATGTGAATGGTAGACTATCTGGGCTCTGTCTCACGATTAATGTTGCTTTCCTTCTCTAGGTGACCAAAAATATGCAAAATTACCTAGAAATAAATCTTCTCTACAAGGGCCAAAATACTTCAGGTGGAAGAGAGAGAAGAGAAATGGATCTTACCCAGCAGGTCTTGTGTCTTCAATGGCTCTGTCCACTGGGATCAAATCGCTAAGGTAGACATTGAAGTTTCCTTCTTTCCACCTTCTTTCTGCCTCCTTCTCCTTTCCACGGGGAACCACTACAGGCCTTCCAAATTGGCCTGGAGCTTTGGGGTCCCTTGGAGAAAGTGTCACATCAATTCTTAACACATGGTGCATTCCGTGTTCTTCAGGTAACAAGGCTTTTATGTGACTTCGGTTGAGTTCTGGAGGGTGGGCCTTGGCAGTCAAGTTGATTCTTGCCGGCTCTAAGCCCTCAGCTAAGGCTTGATGAGACTGAGATACCATTGCTCTCTGTGGAGCAAGTGTGGGGAAAGATGTTTCACTTCTATTCCCAGAAATGTGTTTCCCTCGGCTTTCACCCAAAATAATAGGGAGGACAGTTTTGTTTTTAAGACTGGGGGCCTGTTTGGAGTCTGTCTTGAGGTCCTCCTCCTTGGTTAGAATCACAACGTGGCTTTCAGAGAAACTGAATTTCTTCCCACCAGCCACTTTGGCTCCATCATCCTTTGGCAAGCCTCCCAAGAGTACTTCGTTAATAGATGGCTTCTTTGAGCGATTTGAAGTGGCAATAAACTTGGAAAAGGGAAGGCTCCTATTGGCTCCGTGTTTATTTGAATCTAGTTCTCTGCTCTGAGTCTCAGTTTTATTTAAGGCTAAGGCTTCTCTAGATTTTGGCAACAGTGGGCCTGCAGGGTGTGTCCTCTCATTTGCTACTGCCTGTGATTGCTGCTTCGATCCGTCCGTATTAGGTCTGATGGTAACATTTGGATTTCTTTCGGCTGCTTGATTTGATGTGTCACTGCCGAGACCATGACTCTTCCGGGCTTCCTGGTTTACACCGACAGGTCCCGCGTGTACAGAGATTTCGGCCAATTGAGTTTCTCTTGCAGCTATGAATGGGGTTTTCTGAGCCCCCTGAGTTCTCATTTGCTTTGCCAAGCGGCGAGAGTAGCCTTCAGGTCTGAGGTCCTGCCTCTCTGTGTTCTGCTTGGTAAAAGTCACTGGAAGGGTCTGGAGATACTCAGGATGCCACAAAGGGGCAACCTTGCCCCTTCCTGGGGCGTTCTGCATTTTTCTTTCCTCCTGGGTTTGGTCCAAGTCATCCTCAACCTTGAGCATACTCTTCTCAGTTTTTCTAAAGTTCTCTTTACCCCATATGCCCTTCCCGTGTCCCCTCAGTGGGGGCTTCATCTCTTTTATGCTGCTGTAAAGGATCTTCATTTGGTCTGGCTGAACTCGGAATCCTACCCGCTCCCTCCTGACGATGTCTTCCTTGAGGACCCGAGTGTTGATCTCGCTGAATGACAGGCGGAGAGCTGCCATGTCAAAGAGCAGCCAGATGACAGAAGCAACAAATATAAATGCCAGGACTCGCCCACTTCCTCGGAAAAACTTTCGAATCTTGTTCATGGTGCAGATGCTTTGCTTGCTGTCTACCCTCCCTTGGAGCCTGCTTACCTTGAGCGGAGAGAGAGCTGAAGTAGCAGCGGCAGCAGCAGAGTTGCCAGAAATGCCCCCTCCCCTGAACACAGCAGGAAACAGCAGTCCAAGAGGGGAAAGCTCAGTTCCTACTGCTTGTCAGTCTCTGCCTGCGTGGCATTTCCCAGCGGAGCATCTGTGCCTGCTCAGCTGGCCCCTGGCTAAACCGTGTTAAACACTGTCCTTAGGTCACTCTGGGAGCAGTCATTTCCAGCCACCAGACAGTCCAACATATCACTTGTCTCCCCGAGCCCACGTCCACCGTCCCATGAGCCCAGAAGAGGTGGGGGCCGGGCTGGGGCTGCCACTTCTCTCCTCCCAGTGCTCTGCTCCGTCTGCACGCTGTAACTCAACACCACTTCTCATAAGGAAAACATTTCAAGCCATTACCCAGAAAACTTCATTCAGCTCTCACCTTCCGTGTTATGTGAGAATGTGTATGTTTTTTGGCAATAAAAGGGAAAGAAAACTTGGAGGGCATGTGTTCCTGGTTTGTAACCCCACCTACCCCTTGCCTGCTCATTAACCCTGTTGTGTCCAGGTCTCTGAATGATCTGGTCCAGCAAATAATCTCTGACCTTCCTGTTTTGGCTTTGAGAGGCAACAGCTTAAAGAAGGGGTCTAGCATGATCTCAATTCCAGTAGTGGGTATCTAATTATTCAACAGTTTTCCTTGAGTGAGAAGCAAAGCGTTTCTTTAGAAGTCAATGGTGTTTTAAAATGACTCTATTTTCATTATTAGATTGATGAGACATCATCTTAATTTGTCATACTGATGTAAAAGCTTCTAAATGCTTACCCTCAGTTACCATACTTATCTTGTCACAGAGCAGTAACAAATACCTTTCAGAGTGTCCTGTGGGTTGGACAGACTTGGGGTGGCACTGGGGGGCTGGCAGAGCAGTGGTCCCCATGCAGGCTTCATGTTAGACTCACTCTAAAGAGGTCCCCTGGCCCCTAATTTTGATTGATTGATGGGGGGCGGGGGCAGCGACAGCAGTTGGTCTGGTGTTGTGTTTTATTTTTTTTAAAATTTTTTATTCATTTATTTGACAGACAGAGATCACAAGTAGGCAGAGAGGCAGGCAGAGAGAGAGGAGGAAGCAGGCTCCCTGCTGAGCAGAGAGCCCGATGTGGGGCTCAATCTCAGGACCCTGGGATCATGACCTGAGCCGAAGGCAGAGGCTTTAATCTACTGAGCCACCCAGGGACCCCTGGTGTTGTGCTTTTAAGAAGCTTCCGGGGTCTTTATAATGTACAGTCAAACCTGAGAAACACTGGTTTAGAATAAAATACCTCTTATTTTCTTTTAAAGATTTTATTTATTTATTTGACAGAAAGAGCACAGAAACAAGAGGAGTGGCAGAGGGAGAGGGAGAAAGAGACTCCCCACTGAGCAGGGAGCCCAACATGGGGCTCAATCTCAGGACCCCAGGATCCTTACTGAGTTGAAGGCAGCCGCTTAATGACAGAGTCACCCAGGTGCCCCACATTTTTTGTTTGTTTTTGAGCACTGCTTATAAGTTTTGTGAAATTCCCTCCCAGACAGAGTAAAACTGAATCAAAATCTGCATTTTAACATCACCTGTTTAAAAACATTACCCATGAAGTTTAGAAGCACTTTCCAGGAGCACTGTTCTCCTGGGAACTTTGAGGGATCTGTAGACCACAATACTACTTATTACTCTAGTATTGGGAGCCCATAGCGTCTCTGTTATCAGGTAAATTTAGCCTCCTACAGACTTGGGAAGGGAAGAAAGACAAAGTCTGAATTCCCTATACTTCTGCATTACCTTCTGTAGCATTTGGCCTTTAAATTTGTACCTTTCCCCAAAGGAGAAAAGCCTGATAAATGCAGCTGTGGTAACCTGTTTCTTGAATCCCTGGTTCTCCTTTTTATTCAGTGCCTGCTTACTCTGGTTTGGATTGTCCACATGGAGGACAGCATTGGTATCTCAGTCATTTCCTGTGATTCATCCACCTTTCCGATATTTGTTATATTTTATGGCTTAGGTCCTGTGTTAGGTGTTGAGGGATATGGAGTAAAAGGACATAGCTCTTGGGTGCCTGGGTGGCTCAGTGGGTTAAGCCTCTGCCTTTGGCTCAGGGCTGATCTCAGGGTCCTGGAATCCAGCCCCGCATCGGGCTCTCTGCTCAGCAGGGAGCCTGCTTCCTCCTTTCTCTCTCTCTGCCTGCCTCTCTGCCTACTTGTGATCTCTGTCTGTCAAATAAATAAAATCTTAAAAACAAAAAAGGACATAGCTCTTGTCTTGGAGATCTCACACTCTATTGGTGGATACAGACAGGTAGGAGGGTTTACAGGGGACATGATAAGTAATGCGAGAGAATAATCTACTGGATTCTATAGGGATCTAGCTAAGTTTTGGGCTGCATGAATAATTTTCAAAGAAACTATCCTTAGACTTGAAGGGTGAATGAGAACATAATTGTTTCTGCTTATATTGTGGTCCGAGAAAAGAAATATTATTTGGATGGTGAAAGGCAGCTAAATTAGCAAAATCATAGAAGTGAAGACAGAGTACAGTACCTGAGGGGAAAGCACAAATGTCTGAAAACAAGCATGACTGGAAACACAGGCTTTGCCATTAATGGGCATGAGTTTGTGTGTGTGTCGGGGGGGATGTGCCCAATACGTCCCAAACACTTTATTAATCTCTTTCCTTTGAATATCTCACTCAATCTCCAAAAAACCAGATAGAGGAGATGCAGTGAGAACTATCACTTTGTTATCAAAGAAACAAAGCTGAGAGAAGTGAAACAACTTGCAGCAGAAAAGGAAGATTTGGATCTGGAATAAATGACTGTGTGATGCTATAGTCCATGTACTTAAATGCCACACGGTACTGCTTCTCTAGCTGTCTAATCTTGTAAGTTAGTTAATTTTGTGTGTTTACTCTATGATTAAAAAAAAGAAAATAAATTCTACCTTGCAGGTGAATGTAAAGATTAGGGAAAACAATGTAAAGTTCTTGTTATATTGAACGATGTAGTCACTGCGTCTAATACGGTTGCTGATATTTTGTGTGATAGGAGTATGGGGTGCATGGGGGAGACAACATACCATTTCTTCTTGAAAATCGAATAAGAAGACTGATGACTAATATGCTTTTGGCAACAGGGCAAGAAGAATATTTGATTATTTTATTTTTGGCTTCCTGTTCCTAATTCCTTTATTTTGGATTCGATTAATGAACAGTTATTCTTTGACAACTTACTATATGACCAAAACATTGAAGTAGGTAACTTTGTTTCTGTGTCCTAATGACTTTAAAATGCCACTGAATAGAACGCCTTCGACATCAAACATAGCACAACTATTTAGGATCCAAGTTCCAAAATAAAGTGAGAAATTGTTTTTTTTTTTTAATTTCTTTTCAGTGTAACAGAATTCATTGTTTATGCACCACACCCAGTGCTCCATGCGATACGTGCCCTCTGTAATACCCACCACCAGACTCCCCCAACCTCCCACCCCCCGCCCCTTCAAAACCCTCAGGTTGTTTTTCAGAGTCCATAGTCTCTCATGGTTCATCTCCCCTTCCAATTCCCCTCAACTCCCTTCTCCTCTCCATCTCCCTATGTCCTCCATGTTATTTGTTATGCTCCACAAATTGTTTTTCATATGATGGATATATGGTTTATATTACAATATTGCTTTAGATATGAAAACAGAATGCTTTGGAATATTTTAGTATCTAAGATTTAAATCTTGTCCAACCACATCCCCACCTCAAATGGCAGCTGGAATTAGTCAAACTCCTGTTAGAAAAGTCAACACTTATTACATCCTTACTAATCTTGACAGCTTTATAACACTGCTTGAAAAATATCCTGTCTTTTATATTTATTTGATCTAAGAACAATGATTTCTTTCTTTCTCTCTCTCTCTCTCTATGGTCTGTCCATATAAATAAAAAAAATAAAGCACTTGCAACAGGAGGAAAAATTGTTAAGAAAATTAAAGGAGAGTCTTGGCCTAGCTACCTTAGGCAAAATTACTTATCAACTCTGGCTTAGTTTTGAGTTCTAACTGATGTAGAATACAGAATAAGACATGAAGAGTGCATAAGAGAGAAAAGAAATGTTGACCTAGTCCCTGCAACAGAAGGAGTGGATTGGCATATTTGGTCTAAAGTACTGACTTGACCATTAATAGACATGATCATGGATAGGATCACACAGGAAAGAGCTCCTCTAAAGGCCTCTCCCAGCCACTTCCCCAATTTTTTCCCCCCGGCGAGTCTATAAGAATCTGTAGGAATGACAGAAGTTGATTATAAGGTACATTATAGTCCTAATGCGATGGATCTTCAGGAACCCAGCAATAATTTCTGGTGGCCTCCAGGAACTATACATATCTCTTCTTTTTCCTCTCTTGTCTGGACACGATGTTCATACCAATGACCGAGTGTAGATAAAAAGAAATAGAAAACAAAAAAATTAAGAAATTCTACACTTAATAGAAGTCAAAACACATATTTCCCAACAGAAGATCTTTCATATAGGTAAATGATGCTGTTTTTTATTTTAGTTGTATTTATTTCCATGTTACCAGCATAAAACTAAATATAGGGGTGAGTTGACTATTTAAGATACTTCTGGCCATCATCCTACATCATAGCTTGAGTTGCTCAAATTTCTTAAGAATCTATACATACTTAGTTGGAGTGACTATCAGTCTAAAAATATTGAGTTATGAAGTAATCCTTGGGAGGCTTTTGGAGGTGCTATTCTAATTTTCATTCTGACTTCAACTTGTAGTAAAAAAATAAAAATAGTTTAAGCTTTTTCTCTGTAAAATGGGTATATCAATGAGGGAGTGCTCTCCTTTACTTGGTTGCTGTGAAATATCATATTAATAAAAATCTCTTATTGAAAATTACTGAATGCCTGCCACTAGGTTCTCCTGGACTAGATCATAGATTGTTCAAGAGGAAAGCTCTGTTTTTAGAGTAGGATCTGAACCTTTATACTACTTCCATGGCAAATATCTCTGAATCATCCTCATTGTTAATTGAAGATTAATAAACATGTTTTTATTTCTAGCCTCAAACTGCCCTAGTGGAAATACAGAATCTTAGAAGTACTGACTCTAGTTCTCTGGATTTACAATAGTGTTACTTTCTCAGGATATTTGAGTGTTGTTTGAGTATATATGTATATTCCAATTAATATCTGTTTTCTTTAATGATTTTTACCTAACTGCTTAGCCCTAAGTACAAAAGATATAAAAAGAAAAAATGCATCTAGACATATATTTTATGGAGAATAATGATAATCTATAGCTGTATCACTGAATTTGAATTTAGATTTAAATTTAGAGATTCTAGTTAAAGACAATATGGGATGAAATTATTATTCATTTGAGAAATTCAAATGGGAAAGCCAAATAAATATTATGCATCATTTTGTTTTCTTATTTTAATATGGTCATTTTTTTTGCTTCAAAATTCTTTTTTTTTGAGAAAAAAAATTGTATTTAGTAAGGTAACACCATTCTGTGAACAAAATCCACAAAAAAAGAAAGAAGATTGAAAATTATAATTTTGAGGCTGGAGTTATTGCAAAATCCATGGGTAGACTAAAAATACAAATCAGAATCTTATTCTATTTTAACCAGTTCTTCCAAAGAAGATGGTTGACTATAAATTCTGGCAGCCATCTAAGCATTGGTGTATGTCTTCTTTAGGAGTTTTGGAAGCTGGTTAAGAAATAGAGCACTACATTGAAAACTAATGACATACTGTATAGTGGCTAACATAACATAATTAAAAAAAAAATGGCCTCAGTGGCTAAGGCCCACAGAAGAAGAGCTGCTGTAATATTCTTTTAGACATTTGTTCTTGAAAAGGATTGCCTGGGGTACCTGTGTGGCTCAGTCAGTTAAGGATCTGCCATCAGCTCAGGTCATGTTCCCAGGATGCTGGGATGGAGCCCAGCATTGGGCTCCCCACTCAGCAGGGAGCCTGCTTCTCCCTTTCCCTCTATTGCTCCCCCTGCTTGTGCTCTCTCTCTGTGTGAAATAAAATAAATAAATAAAATATTAAAAAATAAAAAGAAAAAACAGTGTAGGGATTCCTCAAAAAAATTAATAGAATTACCTTATGATCCAGTAATTCCACTATTGGGTGTTTACCCAAATAAAACAAAAATACTAATTTGAAAAAATATATGCACCCCTATGTTTATTATAGCATTATTTGTAATAGCTGAAATATAGAAGCAACCCAAATGTCCATTGATAGATGAATGGATAAAGATAATGTCTCTCTCTCTCTCTCATACACACACACACACACACACACACACACACACACACACACAGAGGAATATTACTCAGCCATAAAAAGGAAAACCTTGCCATTTGCAATAACATGATGGATCTAGAAAGTGTAATGCAAAGTGAAATAAGTCAATCAGAGAAAGACAAATACTGTATGATCTTGCTTATGTGGAATTTAAGAAAAAAAATGAATGAAGAAAAAAAATAGGTCTTTTTTTTAAACTCAGATTAGATCACATATAGTAGTGTATTAGTTTCAGGGGTATTTAAACTCAGATTAGATCACATATAGTAGTGTATTAGTTTCAGGGGTAGAATTTAGTGACTCATCAGTTTCATATAACACCCAATGCTCATTATATTGAGTGCTTTCCTTAATGGTCATGATCAAATAACCTTATCCCCCATCCCCCACCTTCCCTCCAGCAACTCTCAGTTTGTTCCCTGTAGTTAGCAGTCTCTCATGGTTTGCCAGCCTCTCTGTCTTTACCATATTTTATTTTTCAACAGATACTTTTTTTTTAAATTTTTATTTTTTATAAACATATTTTTATCCCCAGGGGTACATGTCTGTGAATCGCCAGGTTTACACACTTCACAGCACTAACCATAGCACATACCCTCCCCAATGTCCATTACCCCACCCCCCTTTCCCAACCCCCTCCCCCCAGCAACCCTCAGTTTGTTTTGTGAGATTAAGAGTCACTTATGG
>PISX010010423.1:21826-70559 GCA_004024625.1 Mellivora capensis | reverse complement strand
GGGAGGTTGGGGGAGCCAGGTGGTGGGTATTGTGGAGGGCACGCATTGCATGGAGCACTGGGTGTGGTGTAAAACTATGAACTCTGTTACGCTGAAAAGAAATAAAAAAATAAAATATTTAAAAAAAAAGAATTAAAAACAGAAACGTTACTATAGATCAGAATTGCTTTTGTAAAAAGTCCTGACTCTATTGAGTAGGGTGATTGGTTTGGGGGCTAGAAGAGAGAGGCCGGGAAAACAGAGAGGAGGCTATCACAAACTTTCATGTTTCAATTATAAGGAGAGGGAGGAGAGGAGAATGTACAGGACTAGATGTGGGTCATGAAGGAAGAGTCTAGCATGATTCTTTGGTATCTGAGCACTGATTTCCGAGCAAACTCTAATTTGTTAGTTTCTCTCTTAAAATGTGTTATTTTAGGTGTGTTTCTAGTACCAGGACAAAGAAAAAGACTTCCTTCTCTAAAGATGAGTTCCCACCACCCCTGTCTGATCCCCAGGAAATGCATTTCTGTCTTAGAACAATCGCTTTGTCCCAGCTTCCAGCTACAAGGGTCTGGAACTCAGAGGATCTCGCTAGGCAATCAAGAGTTGTTGTTTTTTTTTTTTAATTTGAAAAAGGGCATTTACAAACCTCTTTCAGTCAAGTTTAATCTCAGGGGAGAGTTAGCGAAAATAATGGCTGTCTGACTCAACAGGAGACACTGAAAACCCATCTGAGGGAGGGTCCTATGAAAGACAAACTTCTCTGACTTCCCAGTTGTTGTTGTTTTTTTTTTTCTTGGCTGCCTCTGGATTGACTAATTTCAGAGAAACTGAAGAGGGTCCAAGGAAGAATCATCAAAATGATTAATAAAAGCAAGCTACTGGATGGTGCTAGGAGCTTCTAGTGAAGGACAAGAAAAGGGGATGGAAAGTGGGAGGCCCAAGGCTGAAAACAAAGCAATCATCAGAGACTGCAGAGCTGTGCGAGGCTAAGAGAAGAAGGGGCAGGCAGCCTGGGCCCATCTCCCTTCTAGTCATCACCCAGAATTGGGTCAGGCCCTCTGAGAGCTCAAAAGGAGCACAAGGCTTGGTCTATGCCCACAAAGATGGGGATACAAAGCTATGCCCACAAAAGGACAAATCACAGTCAAAGCCAAGAATACAAGTGCTGTGACGAGACACTCACCATCTGTCCTGTGCCAAATGACTAGCCCTGAGAGAAGTGCTCAGCGTTCCTTGGAGGCTGGGGCTTTTGCAGGTGATGGGGCTGAAGCCTCGGAGAAGGACATGATTGGCTAAGAAAAGAGGAAGAACAACACAGGCTCTGGAAACCGCAAGTTCACAGTGCAAAAGATAGGATAGGAGCTAGGAAGAGTTAAAAGCCATACCTGGTGGAGGGAGCAGTTCCCAGAATGGACTAGTGGGAAATGGACCCCAACATACGGGGTTGGATTTTATGGTATGGGTAGAAGGCAGCCACTGAAGACGTCTGAGCAGGACAATGTCATGGTGCCAGCCCAGCCATGCTTTGGCAAGATGAATCTGTCTAGGCACGGTGAATTGGAGGTAGAGTTAGGAAGACCAAAGCTAAGACTAAGCCTTTAAGAAACCTTAAGAAACCTTAAGGACCCAAAAGAACCCAGTGGCTGCAGCCACTGAAAATGTGCTCCAGCACAGTCAGGGGCTGGGACTCAGTGGACAAAGCCAGCTGGAGTCCAAGCTTCTCTCCAAAAGATGCAGTCTGGGTTCCACACCCTGAGAACACAGCTTTAACTCCCACAGGCTCGCCAAGCCCATGGAGCTAGTCACCATTCAAAAGAGAAAAGAAAAGAAAAAATAATTTAGATGTAACGGACACATTCCTAGAGAGGCATACACTACTGAAACTGATTCAAGAAGAAAAAAAAAAGAAGAAAAAGAAATAGAAGATCTGAGTAGGTTTATACTAGGTAAAGAGATTAAATTAGTCACCAAAAAACTTCCCACAAAGAAAGGCCCAAAAGAAAAGTGCCTGGGAGGCTCAGTTGGTCGAGCATCTGTCTTCAGTTGGGTCATGATCTCATGATCTCAGGGTCCTGGGTTGGAGCCCCATCTGGGGCTCCCTGCTCAGCGGGGAGTCTGCCTCTCCCTCTCCCTCTGCCCCTCCCCTTGCTCATTCCACCCCCAAATAAATAAATAAATTCTTTTAAAAAAAAAAGACTAAGTGGGAGCTTTAAAAGAAAGAAAGAAAGAAAGAGAAGCCCAGACCAGATGGCTTCACTAATTAATTCCATGAAACTTTCAAAAAAAGATTAAGACCAATTATTTACAAATTCTGCAAGAATAGAGGAACAAGAAACACTTTACAATTCATTCTATAAAGCCAGTATTACTGTCCGGTACCAAAGTCTGCTAGACATGAGAAAAGAAAAATACAGACTAATGATCCTTATAAATATATATATGCAAACATTCTCAACAAACTACTAGCAAACTGAGTCAGACAATATATAAAAAGGATTATACACCATGACCAAGTGGGATTTATCCCAGGTATATAAGGCTAAACATATGCAAATCAATCAGTGAAACATACTATATTAAGAGGAAAAAAAATGGAAAAAACACACAATCATCTTAATAGATAATAAGATTGAATACCTTTTCATGATTCAGCAAACTAGGAATACAAGGGAATTTCCTCAATCTGGTAAAGGACATCTATGAAGTATATGCGTCTAACTTCATACATAATGGGGAAAGGCTGAATGCTTTCTCCCTAGATTGGGAGCAAGACAAGATATGCACTTTCTCCACTTTTGTTTATTATTGTAATGGAAATTCTGACCAGGGAAATTAGGCAAGTTAGGCAAGAACAAGAAACAAAAGCATCCATATTTGAAATAAAGAATTAAGATGATCTCTATTCACAGATGACATAATATTGTATATTTAAAATTTTAAGGAAAACTTTCCCAATAAAAAAGATCAACAAACTTACAGGCTACAAGATCAACACACAAAAACTAGTTTTATTTCTATACACTAGCAATGAAAAACCCAAAAGAAATTAAGAAGATAATCCCATTTAAAATAGTATCAAAAAGAGTAAAACTCTTAGAAACAAATTTAAAATTTACCTGCAGTTGTTCTGGGTTTTCTATGAGCACTATTAGGTCACTTGTTAATAATGGCATTTTTAGGGGCACCTGGGTGGCTCAGTGGGTTAAAGCCTCTGCCTTTGGCTCAGGTTCTGGTCCCAGGGTCCTGGGATCAAGCCCCACATCAGGCTCGCTGCTCATCAGGGAGCCTGCTTCCCTCTCTCTCTGCCTGCCTCTCTGCCTACTTGTGATCTCTCTGTCAAATAAATAAACAAAAATCTTTTTTTAAAAAGTTCAAAAAAATGGCCTTTTTATTCCTTTATTTCTAATGTTTGTACCTTTTTTTAAATTTTTATTTTCTTGCCTTAATACATTGACTGAAACCTTTAATAAACATTGAACAGAAAAAAATTTTCACAAAAAAAGTTACAAAATTTCACTGAAAGAAATAAATGGAAGGAGATCCTGTGTTCATGAATTGGAAGGCTTAATATTGTTAAAATTGATCTACAAAATCTATACAGTCCCTGGCAAAATTCCACCTGGCTTCTTTGCAAAAATTGGCCAGCTGATGCTACAATTGATATGGGAGTGCAAAGGACCCAAAAGAGCTAAAAAAAATCTTGAAACTGAAGAGCAGATTTGGATGACATATTTACCAATTTCAAAACTTACCACAAAGCTACTGTATGACTATCGAGACAGTGTGGTAGTGGCATAAGAATGGACATGCTGGTCAATGGAATAGAATTGAGAACCCAGAAATAAATCCTTACACTCATAGTCAACTGAATTTTAACAGTGGTGCCAGGATAATTTAATGAGGGAAGAAGAATCTTTCCAACAAAAGGTCCTGTGACAACTGGATATCCACATGGAAAAAATGAAGTTGTATACCTAACAAAAAAAATACAAAAATTAACTCAAAATGGATCATAGATCTAAATATAAGAGTCTCAGGAGAAAAGGTAAAAAATTGTGACCTTGGTTATGCAATGGTTTCTTAGATACGATAACAAAAGCAAGAGCAACAAAAGAAAAAAATAGATAACTTAAACTTCTTCAAAATTAAAGACTTGTTTGCTACTAAGTTATCATCAGGAAAGTGAAAAGGTAACCCACAGAATGGGAGAAAATATTTGAAAATAGTGTACCTGATAAGTGACTTACAGCTAGAATATATAAAATATTCTTACAATGCAATAATAAATGAAAGAGAACCCAATTTAAAAATGGGCAAAATATCTGAATAGATATGTCTCCAAAGACATGAAGGGGTTTTCAGAACAAGTCTCCTCAGAATGCCACTTTGGCATGTAGACTATTGTGAGCTGAAGGCAATGGAGACCCTTTACGCTCAAGGGAAATTTTACCCCTTCCTTCACTATCTAGAAGAATTTAAACTGGGGTTTTTCTCAGAGTAAGAGTCATTACTAGAGATAAATTTTATCAGAGTGATCCACTTGTATGGCAGGGCAAACATCTAATTGCCAAACATCTGCTCTTCTTCTATTGTCATGTGAAATGCCCTCCTCCCCTTTGAAGCTCTAGGCATCCATCCTATTCGTTAGCTTAGAATGGCAAATATACCTCATTTTACCTTTCTATCTTTGAAACTGTCATGTATGTTGGGTTCCCATAGGTAAAAAATTAAATTTTATTTTTTCCTGTTAATCTGTCTCATACCAATTTAATTTTTGAAAATTATTGAAGGATAGAGGGGAATTTTTCCTCCCTAACATATCCAAATAGCCAATAAGCACAAAAGAAGATACTCAACACCACTAGTATTCAGGGAAATGCAAAGTCAAAACCATAACATGATATTACTTCACACCCAGTAAGATAGCTATAATGAAAAAATCAGATAATAACATGTGTTGGTGAAGAGGTAGAGAAATCAGAGCCTTCATACACTGCTGTTGGAAATACAGAATGTTGCAGTCACTGTAGTAAACAGTATGATAGTTCTTCAAAACATTAAACATAGAATTACTAAATGACTCAGCAATTCTACTTGCAGGTATATACCTAAAAGAACTGTAAAAACACTTTCTCACAAAAAATTGTACAGGAATGTTTATTGCAGCATTATTCATAATAGCCAAAAAGTGGAGAAAAAACACATGTCCATTAACTTAAGAATAGATCAAATGCAGTATATCTATACAGTGAAATAAATATATTTGATAATTGGATATATCATTCAACAATTGAAAGATATATTATTGCCAATAAGTAAGAACAAAGTACTAATATATGCTACAACATAGAAGAACCTCAAAAATATTATGCTTAGGGTTGAGTTCTAGTTTCAAAGCATTGTGGTCTGAGAATATGCAGGGAATAATCTCAATCTTTTGGTATCGGTTGAGCCCTGATTTGTGACACAGTATGTGGTCTATTCTGGGAAAAGTTCCATGTGCACTTGAGAAGAATGAGTATTCTGTTGTTTTAGGGTGGAATGTTCTGTATGTATCTATGAGGTCCACCCGGTCCAAAGTGTCATTCAATGCTCTTGTTTCTTTATTGGTTTTCTGCTTGGATGATCTATTTCCGAGAGTGGCATGTTAAGATCCCCTACTATTAATGTATTCATATCAATATGACTCTTTATCTTGATTAACAGTTGTCTTAGGTAGTTGGCTGCTCCCGTATTGGGGGCATAAATATTTACAATTGTTAGATCTTCTTGGTGGATAGGCCCTTTAAGAATGATGTAGTGTCCCTCTGTATCTCTGACTACAGTCTTTAGTTTAAAAACTAATTTATAGGGACGCCTGGGTAGCTCAGTTGGTTAAGCGACTGCCTTCGGCTCAGGTCATGATCCCAGCGTCCTGGGATCGAGTCCCACATCGGGCTCCTTGCTCGGCAGGGAGCCTGCTTCTCCCTCTGCCTCTGCCTGCCACTCTGCCTGTACGCTCTCTCTCTCTCACAAATAAATAAATAAAATCTTAAAAAAAACTAATTTATATAATATGAGAATCACCATCCCAGCTTTCTTTTGAGGCCCATTGGCATGAAAGATGCTTCTGCATCCCTTCACTTTCAGTCTGTATATATCCTTAGGTTTCAAATGGGTCTGTTGTAGACAATATATGGACGGCTCCTGTCGTTTTATCCAATCTGCAACCCTGTGCCATTTTATGGGAGTGTTTAGGCTGTTCATATTGAGAGCAATTATTGAAAGATATGTTTTTATTGATATCATGTTGCCTGTGAAGTCCTTATTTCTATAGATTGTCTCTGTAAATTTCTGTTCTATGACACTCTTGGGTTCTTTCTTCTTTTATAGAAACCCCTCCACCTTAATATTTCTTGTAGTGCCAGCTTGGTGGTCACATACTCTTTTAAACCTTGCCAGTCTTGGAAGCTCTTTATCTCTCCATCCATTTTGAATGTCAGCCTTGCTGGACAAAGTATTCTTGGCTGCATGTTCTTCTCATTTAGTGCCCTGAATGTGTCTTGCCATCCCTTTCTGGCTTGCCAGGTTTCTGTGGATGGGTCTGACATTATTCTGATGGGCCTTCCTCTGTATGTAAGGAACTTCTCCCCCATAGCTGCTCTCAGGATCTCCTGTCTAAAATTATGATTCATCAGTCTCACAATCAAGTGTCTCGAGGTCTTTCTAGATTCATTGATCTTGGGGGGTGATCTTTCTGCCTCTAGGACACAAGCGCTAGTTCTATTCCCCAGACTGGGAAAATTTTCATGGTGTATTTGTTCAACTATATCTTCTGGTCTTTCTTTCTCCTCCCACTTGGAATCTAAAGACCACCCTGCTTAAGAATGTTTGGATTGACCAGGAAATCAAAGAAGAACATAAACAATTCATGGAAACCAATAAGAATGAAGACACTTCAGTCCAAAACCCATGGGATACAGCAAAGGTGGTCCTAAGGGGGAAATACATAGCCATCCAAGCCTCCCTCAAAAAAATTGAAAAATCCAGAATACACCAGCTGTCTTTACACCTTAAAGAACTGGATAATCAACAACAAATTAAGCCAACCCCACACACAAGAAGGGAAGTAATCAAGATTAGAGCAGAGATCAATGAGATAGAAACTAGAGATACGGTAGAATGCATCAATGAAACTAGAAGCTGGTTTTTTGAAAGAATCAGTAAGATTGATAAAGCATTGGCCAAACTAATCCAAAAGAAAAGAGAGAGGATCCAAATTAACAAAATTATGAATGAAAAGGGAGAGATCACGAATAATACCAAGAAAATAGAAACAATAATAAGAAATTATTATCAACAGTTATATGCCAATAATTAAGCAACCTAGACAGAATGGATGCATTCCTGGAAATGTTTAAACTTCCAAAACTGAATCAGGAAGATATTGACAACCTGAATAGACCAATATCTAGTAATGAGATTGAAGCAGTGATCAAAAACCTCCCCAAAAACAAGAGCCCAGGACCTGATGGATTCCCTGGAGAATTCTACCAAACCTTCAAAGAAGAAATAATACCTATTCTCCTGAAGCTGTTTCAAAAAAATTGAAGTGGAAGGAAAACTTCTAGACTCTTTTTGTGAAGCTAGCATTACCCTGATCCCCAAACCAGGCAAAGACCCCACTAAAAAGGAGAATTTCAGACCAATATCCCTGATGAATATGGATGCTAGGATTCTTAACAAGATCCTAGCTAACAGGATCCAACAGTACATTAAAAAGATTATCCACCATGACCAGGTGGGATTTATTCATGGTTTGCAAGGGTGGTTCAACATTTGCAAATCAATCAATGTGATAGAACAAATCAATAAGAGAAGAGAAAAGAACCACATGATCTTCTCAATTGATGCAGAAAAAGCCTTTGACAAGATACAGCATCCATTCCTGATTAAAATGATTCAAAGTATAGGGATAGAGGGAACATTTCTAAACTTCATAAAATCTATTCATGCAAAACCCTTAGCAAATATCATCCTCAATGGGGAAAAACTGACAGCCTTCCCTTTGAGATCAGGAACACGAAAAGGATGTCCACTCTCCGCACTATTGTACTACCAACATCGCACCAGAAGTCCTAGCAACAGCAATCAGACAACAAAAAGAAATAAAAGGTATTCAAATTGGCAATGAAGAAGTCAAACTCTCTCTCTTTGCAGATTACATGATACTTTATATGGAAACCCCAAAAGACTCTACCCCCAAACTACTAGAACTCATAGAGCGATTCAGTAATGTCACAGGATACAAAATCAATGTACAGAAATCAGTTGCTTTCTTATATACTAACAATGAAAAAATAGAAAGGGAAATGAAAGAATCGATTCCATTTACTATAGCACCAAGAACCATAAGATACCTGAGAATAAACCTAACCAAAGAAGTAAAGAATCTGTACTCGAAGAACTATAGAACACTCATGAAAGAAATTGAAGAAGACACAAAAAGATGGAAGAGCATTCCATGTTCATGGATCGGAAATATAAACATTGTTAAAATGTCTATACTGCCTAGAGCCATCTATACTTTCAATGCCATCCAGATCAAAATTCCACCGGCATTTTTCTTTTTTTTTTCTTTTTTTTTAAGATTTTATTTATTTATTTGAGAGAGAGAGATCACAAGTAGGCAGAGAGGCAGGCAGAGAGAGAGAGGAGGAAGCAGGCTCCCTGCTGAGCAGAGAGCCCGATGCGGGACTCCATCCCAGGACCCTGAGACCATGACCTGAGCCAAAGGCAGAGGCTGAACCCACTGAGCCACCCAGGCACCCCCCACCAGCATTTTTCAAAGAGTTGGAACAACCAATCCTAAAATTTGTATGGAATCAGAAGAGACCCCAAATTGCTAAGGAAATATTGAAAAACAAAACTGGGGGCCTCACGTTGCCTGATTTCAAGCTTTACTACAAAGCTGTAATCACCAAGACAGCATGGTACTGGCACAAAAACAGACACATAGACCAGTGGAACAGAGTAGAGAGCCCAGATATGGACCTGCAGGTCTATGGTCAACTAATATTTGACAAAGCAGGAAAAAATATACAGTGGAAAAAAGACAGTCTTTTCAATAAATGGTGCTGGGAAAATTGGACAGCTATGTGTAGAAGAATGAAACTCGACCATTCTTACACCATACACAAAGATAAACTCAAAATGGATAAAAAGACCTCAATGTGAGGCAGGAATCTATCAAAATCCTAGAGGAGAACATAGGGAGTAACTTCTTCGACATCGGCCACAGAAACTTCTTTCAAGATATGTCTCCAAAGGCAAAGGAATCAAAAGCAAAAATGAACCTTTGGGACTTCATCAAGACCAAAAGTTTCTGCACAACAAAGGAAACCATCAACAGAACAAAGAGGCAACCCACGGAATGGGAGAAAACATTCACAAATGACACTACAGACAAAGGGCTGGTATCCAAGATCTATAAAGAACTCCTCAAACTCAACACACACAAAACAGATAAGCACGTCAAAAAATGGACAGAAGACATGAACCGACATTTCTCCAAAGAAGACATACAAATGGCTAACAGACACATGAATAAATGTTCATCATCATTAGCCATCAGGGAGTTCAAATCAAAACCACATTAAAATACCACCTCACACCAGTTAGAATGGCCAAAATTAACAAGACAGTAAACAACAAGTGTTGGAAAGGATGTGGAGAAAGGGGAACCCTCTTACACTGTTGGTGGGAATGCAAGTTGGTGCAGCCACTCTGCAGAACAGTGTGGAGATTCCTTAAGAAATTAAAAATAGAGCTACCTTATGACCCTGCAATTACATTACTGGGTATTTACCCCAAAGATACAGATGTAGTGAAAAGAAGGGCCATCTGTACAGCAATGTTCATAGCAGCAATGGCCATAGTCACCAAACTGTGGAAAAAACCAAGATGCCCTTCAATGGACGAATGGATAAGGAAGATGTGGTCCATATACACTATGGAGTATTATGCCTCCATCAGAAAGGATGAATATCCAACTTTTGTATCAACATGGATGGGACTGGAGGAGATTATGTTGAGTGAAATAAATCAAGCAGAGAGAGTCAATTATCATATGGTTTCACTTACTTGTGGAGTATAACAAATAACATGGAGGACAAAGGGAGATGGAAAGAAGAAGGGAGTTGAGGGAAATTGGAAGGGAAGATGAACCATGAGAGACTATGGACTCTGAAAAACAATCTGAGGGTTTTGGAGGGGGAATAGAGGGTGGGGTGAGCCTGATGGTGGGTATTATGGAGGGCACGTATTGCATGGAGCACTGGGTGTGGTGCATAAACAATGAATTTTGGAACACTGAAAATAAAATAAAATAAAATTTTTTAAAAAGAACGCTACAAGTGTAAAAAATATATATAGATTATGCTAAGGGAAAGAGGCCAGTCACAAAACATGACATTTTATATGATCCTACTTATATGAACTGTCCAGAAGAGACAAATTCCTAGAAACAGAAAGTAGATTAGTTGTTGCCTGGCGCTGAGAGGGAGGGGGTGAGGGAATGGGTAGTGACTACTAATGGGTACAGGGTTTCTTTTTAGGGTGATGAAAATGTTCTAAATTGATCATGGAGATGGTCACACAATTCTGTGAACCCAATGAATTGTATACTTTAAATGGGTCAGTTGTTTGTGTGTGAATTTTATCTCCATGAAATTATTAAAAAGTAATCTATCACAAACTGATACTAACCCACACTGATGGCATGAGGTATGAGTTTATTTTCATAGCTAACTGCAAAGAAGAGGCAAAGAATAGCCTAGTCATTTCCTAATAAAGCAAAAACCATAACAAGGTTCATTCCTACAGGGCTACCTCCTAGATTTTAGTCCTGCAGAAACTCTATACATCCATCCTGGAAATTTATGAGTAACTTCAAGAGCAAAGAATTCCACTGCAGAAAAAAAACTGTTTATTTGTTTAATTTGGACCTCAGGTAGCTGAGAATTGAGTTAATCATACTCCTCAGTTCTTAGTAAATGTTCATTGTCATTCCGGGCAAGGCCTCCCTCTCTCTCTCTCTCTCTCTCTCTCTCTTCTTGTCACTCTGTTTTCCTTCTTCCATGATTCTATTCTAATTCCTCTCTTCTACTCCAATTACCCACTCTAGTGTATTTACTATACTTTGTAAACATGCTATTATCCCCATGAATTATGTGCCAGTGTTTTATGTAGAATGTATTTTTTTAGCTGTTTATTTATTTATAAAACTTGTTCTGTACTTTGTGTCTACATAATTTGCACAGTGGCATTTATGTTGTGGGACTCTTCTGCATTGTGAGAAGACATTGGGACTAGGTGTCCCAAGTTCTGATTAGCTTGATTAGCTTGTTCCTGGCCCTTGGCATCCTGTTCTTGCTAATCTTATTTTGTCCTTAATATACCTCTTCCAAGAACAAACAGAACAGATTTGTTATAGAAATGTTTTTCTTAATTTCAAAGTCCTACTCCCCTAAGATAGGAGGATGTGTCCTCTATCCCGTGGGGGACCATAGAGAAGTAGATAAATGCAGACACTCTGGAATCTGACTACCTGGGTTTAAATCTTGCCAGGAGCTGGGTAGAGGGAAGAGGAAATGGGGAGGTTTTGGCCAAAGGGTACAAGTTTCAGTTATACAGAATAAATAAGTTCTAGAGATCTACTTTACAACATAGGATCTATGATTAACAATACTCTATTGTACACTTAAAATTATGCTAAGAAGGTAAATCTTTTGTTAAGTGTTCTTACCACAAAAAGAAAAACAAAACAGAAGGGGCAGAAGGAAACTTCTGGAGGTGGTGGCTAAGTTTTTGGTATTGATAGTAGATGGCTTTCAAAATATATACTTATTTCTAAACACATCTAGTTGTAATATATTTTTTAAAGATTTTAGTTATTTGAGAGAGAGGGAGAGGCAGCATGAGTTGGGGGGTAGCGTGCAGAGGAAGAGGGATATATATATGTTGGCTCCTCACTGAGCAGGGAGCCCAATGTGGCATTCAATCCCAGGACCATGGGGATCATGACCTGAGCTGAAGGCAGACACTTAACCGACTGAGCCACTCAGGTGCCCCTAAAGTTATAATATATTAAATGTCTACTGCTTTTTGGATGTCAATCACACTTCAAAAAAGTGATTTAACAAAATCTTCATTCTATTGCATTAACAGATAACTTTGGGCAATGTATTTAACCAATCTAAGCCTCAATTTCTTCATTTTTAAAATCAGAATGATAGGACTAGTACTTCCCTCTGGTTTGTTATGGGGCTTGCGTGAGTTAGTATCTGCAAAGCACTAAGAGTAATGCTAGCATATAGTGAAAGTTATGTGTTTGCTGTTATCATATTTCCAGGTTATTAGTCATATTTCAGGATTCTCTGGTGAAACATATTATTTATACTCCAGTAGGGTAAGCAGAGAGCAGAAGCTGGGCCCAGCAATAAAAAAAAGAGTCCTGTAGAGAGGTTCAGGCAGATTTGGCAGTGGCCATTAGAAGGTCTGTCACCAATTAACAGAAAGAAGGTGCCTGAGAAGATGGTGGGACCAACTGGTAAGGGCAAATCTGAGCCACACTCCAAGGAGGTGACTGGAATAGTAAGTAACTGCTGTAGTGAGATAAAATGAGGACAATCCTACTATAAATGGTGTACAAGGTGAGTGCTCAGGCTGTGAGAATGGAGTATAAGAATACTACAGAGGAGGAGCCATGAGTCCCAACATAGAGGGTCACAGTAAAACCCAGTCCTGAGGACATCATTGTACCTACCTGTAAGCCAAGGAAGGCAGAGGAGAAAGAAATGAACCAAAACTTACAATGGATCCACTCTTGTGGTACCTTTGTTTTAAAGTAATAATCCCCAGATACTTTAGAATTGAAAACTTTTGTTTCTTTTATTTGAGTTTATCTCATTATCTTTTCCTAAAAATGTATGACACATGCATTTAAAAATAGAACTGCACTAGAATCTTATTTGTATCATTCTCCTGATACTCCTTGAAATAATTGGAGAACCCCAGGATGTGGAAAATAGCCCTGGGAGTTAGCTCTCCTAAGCTTCTATTATGAGAAGGAGGTAATGAACACTTACAAAGAGCCTCCTTTACCTGTGACAGTAAAAGCTTTGGGCATAGAGCCATTTTTATTCAAATTTATATCTATTTCTAGAAGTGTTTGCCAGACAGGTTATCTTCCAGGCTGATGTATTAAAATGACAAAGAGCCTGAAGTTCTTATTGGAGTTGAAGTATCAAATGTGCCCAGATCTGGTTGAGAGATGTTAATTCACCATACTTGAATACATACATTAACTCACTGGCAAAACCACATCTAACCCAGCGCTGTAAATGTTTCTGAATTCTGGAGTTTGAAGTCAGGGCTGGGAAAATTCTGACCTACAACTGCTTTCTTTCTTTGTCTTCCAATTCTGACCATTCTATGCACTTCCACAGAGATAAGAGGGGAAAGAGGGAAAGGAAAAGAACCCAACAAAGTAAGAGGTTGTTTTAGAACAGCTCCAACAAATCAGAAATAGATTAAATTATTAAAGTGATGATGTGTTTCAGAAAAAAAACATCCAAAATACAACATCGACAGTCTGCTTTACTCCACCATTTACATAAAGCATGACTATTTCTTGATACCGAGACTGCAGAGAAATGCCTCCACTGAGGCCTTCTGGATAAATGTAGTATAGTGAATGACACCCACAAAAACACACCCATAGTAAACAGTCACTGTTGCATAAGATCGCTTTTTTAAAACACCCCCTTAATATAAATCACTGACATCACAAAACACAACACAAAAAATTCACTGAAAATAATTCCGTGGGAACCAATATGAAGCCATTCAAGTATGTTACCACCTGTCGGTCTGGCTTGAATCAAGAAATTTTTAGACTCTAAAGTGAAGCAATTCCCAATGCTTTGCTCCTCTGTATGCTTGTAGGTGGGGTAGAAAATGGAGATATTTCTGGAAGGAATCACATCCATATGAACACCAAAGATACCAGAAAATGAATGAAAGAATGTATCTTTATGTGTGTGGACAGCAATAAAATACAAACCATTTTAAAGTGTTATTGAATATTTATCGTTGTTGAAGTGGAGTGCTGGGTATATGGAATTGATTGTACCATTCTATACTTTTGTATGTATTTGAAATTTTCTTTTTATTTTTATAAGATTTTATTTTTTTATTATGTATTTGTCAGAGAGAGAAAGAGAGAGGGAACACAGGCAGGGGGAATGGCAGAGGGAAAAGGAGAAGCAGGCTCCCTGCTGAACAGGGAGGCTGATGTGGGGTTCGATCCCAGGACACTAGGATCATGACCTAAGCTGAAGGCAGATGTTTAACTGACTGATCCATGTAGGCGTCCCTATATTTGAAAAAGTTTTAAAAGAACGTTACTGAATTAAAAGAATTTAAATGTTTTCTCAACCAATGAATACAAAAAGTACAGTTACTATCATGGTGGAGGCCTGAGAAAAGTTCTTACTTTAAGAAAAGTTCCTAATCTCTGAGAAAAGAGATTTTTGGGGTGCCTGGGTGGCTCAGTTAGTTGAGCAACTGTCTCTTGTTTTCAGCTCAAATCGTGATCCGGGCTCCTGGGATGGACTCCCACATTGGCTCCATGCTCAGCGCTGAATCTACTTATCCCTCTCCCTCCCCCTCAGTTCTACCCCTCCTCAAATAAATAAATAAAATCTTTAAAAGAAAAGAGATTTTCATACTCAAAATAGTTTGGAAAAATTGCTACACAGTATGGTCTCTCATGTGGGATGTGTGTACTCTCTGAGCTGGCAACATGATCCATTAGCACTAGTGTTTATATTAATTTTTAATCTTAAAATAAGAAAGGTAATTTTATTAATATCTAACATAAAGATTGACTCTGGTGTCCTCACTCAGTTTATTTGTCAAGGAATAATGACTTTTTCACAGTGAATGAGAAAAGTGCTTTTCAAAGAAACATGCCATAGAAGGAGCATTTTGAAAATAAATATTTGAAAATGTTTTCATCATCTTGTGATTTTGATGCTGAGAACTGTGTGTGACACCAATTTACCCAGTTGTAAGAAAAAAAAATGTAATGGGACATCTAAAATTGGTCTAAAACATTCAATAGCTTGAGCTCATTTGTAAAAACATTTTAGCAGGCAAGAGCCACTGATTGATGTCAGGGAGAGTGGAAATTTAATAGCCAAATTTTTTTTAAAGATTTTATTTATTTATTTGACAGCCAGAGATCACAAGTAGGCGGAGAGGCAGGCTGAGAGGGAGGAAGAGAAGCAGGCTTCCCGCTGAGCGGAGAGCCCGATGCAGGGCTCGATCCCAGGACCCTGAGATCATGACCTGAGCTGAAGGCAGAGGCTTTAACCCACTGAGCCACCCAGGCGCCCCTTAATAGCCAAATTTTAGCAAAAACCTTTGCATAACTACAGAGTGAGACCGAAAAGTTAGTATGTGCTTTACTGAGCACAGCTAAGGTCATATAGCAGCCATTTAGATCTATGAGTCTTTGTGAGGTGTCGTTTTCAGCTATGACATCCATTGGAGACAAGCATTAGTTTAAAATGAACTCCATAATCCAAAATGTTAAACCATCATTTCAAAATTAATGAGGCATAGTCTGTCACATTGTTCTCACTAAAATACTTATTACAATATGTTCCAAATAAGAGATAAATTTATATATAATCAAATAAAATAACATTTATTTTAAAATATTGTTCATCTTTATCTTATCTCATACTTTTAAGTGTTCTGTTCTGCATGCTTTATACTTCATATATTATGAATGTAACAATTTTTAAACATAAGTGCATTATACATTTTAATGCATTTTTATGTAGTTACATACAAACCATTTCAAAAACTTTTTAAAGATTTTATTTATTTATTTGAGAGAGAGAGTGAGATAGCAAGAGACCATGAGCAGGGGGCAGGGAGAGGGAGAAGCAGGCTCCCTGCCAAGCAGGAAGCCCAATGTGGGACTCGATCCCAGGACACTGGGATCAAGACTTGAGCCAAAGGCTGACACCTAACCGACTGAGCCACCCAGGCTCCCCCAAACCATCTCAAATTTTAATGCGTACACACATCATCCTGGGATCTTATTAAAGTTCAGTGTCTGATTCAGTAATTCTAGGGCAGGGCCTGGGATTATGCATTTCTAATGAGCTCCCAGGTGATCCTGATGCCACTTGTCCTCAGACCACACTTTGAGAAGCAAGGTCATGGGGTGGGGCAAGGAGAAGTTTGGGTTCCAACATGTTTTACTATAGGGTTGCACAATCAAAGATGTATGGAGTTGACTAAGGAATGAATAGACTGCACTCCCTTCAGGTTATCCTCTAGAACTACCACTTCCTCAGTGGAGTTTCTGGTACGGTATGAGCTACAGTCTGAGCTTCTCCTCCCTGACAAACACCTCGATGCAACTCATCTCTGCAACTTCAGCAGTCAATTGAAGTAGGATACGATTGACATCCTCAAATTCAAACCAATGTGACCAATAATAGCATGTGCTCCAGCCTGGAGCTGAGGGATGATGGCTACCTGAGCCTCAGAGGACTGATAGGAGGATTCAGTGAGATGAGATGTCTAAAGTACTGTACTTTGTGGAGAGCTCAATAAATTGTCACTATTACTGCTGGAGGTATAGCTGCTTGTGGACTGGGTCAAGATTTTTTTTTTTCAGTTATTCTGGGTCTTCTTTACCACTGAAACAAAAAAGCTGTCAAAACTCCAAATTTAAAAAAAAATTTATTTTGAAACTTGGTATGGAATCTTTCATTCCAGCAATCATTAGCTGAGCCATTTGCTTACTTGATCCACTCCTAGTTTGTGATAATAATATCGTCTGCATATAGGAGAATACTTATGTTTCCATTCACATTTCTTTTTTGTTAATGAGGGCCAATAGAAGATTTTAAATCAAATGAGATTTTGACAAATTCATTTCTGGTACATTTGAGGTCATGGAAGGGAGCTTTGTTTGCAAGAGCCATATTTCCCTTCTTTTTTTTTAAGCCACTCTATATATGATTCCAAGTCATCAAATAGAATTAGAGCCATCTACACATTTTCAAATATCAACTGGTTTGTTTGGTTTTAATATATAACCCTCAGAATCCAGCTTTGTGGTTTTTCCTTTTCATGTTTGGAAAGTAGAGTTTCATATAACACATGGAGTATTCATGAAGCTAGTTCTTTGGAGCCCAGAGCTGGCTTACTGTACATGTTGGTGAGAAAAATAGTACAAGGCCATTTAACATTTTTCAACCTTAAATATCATAGCATGTTAGCCCTCTTTCTCTAGATACAGACTTGCCTGCCTACACCTTCTTTTACTTGGCCCTTTGTTTCTAAGGGGACTGTACAAGTTTCTCCCTGATTTTGTCTTTTCCACCTTTTTTGTCAAAGGATGTTAGGTTCATTCTTTACCACAAATCCTAGTTCCCTCTCCAACACTTTTGTCTTTAATTTGAGTTCTATGAGGGCAAAGTCTACCCATTTTATTCACTACTGTATTACCAGTACCTAGCATAATAGAGAGATATAGAGGCACAGAGAATTTGTTAAATAGATATTTGTTGAAGGTTTGAATAAAATTTTAATGTTGTATTTCTTTTGGTTATGTCATAATCTGGAAAATACTCAGTTCTTTATCTTATCTTTCTTTCCTTTGGAATAAAGTAGATCGATTCAAGGAGTACTAAGCAGGAACATGCAGACATCAAACTTTGGAGGACAGCAACAATTATGAAGAGCATGATTGCTTGTTTCAACGTGAACAAGGAAAATTTTCCCTGCTTATAGGTATTGACTTGAATTCCTCATCTGCTTATTAATGTAGAAAAAGGCCAAGTACTAATTAGCATTAATTTTTTAATGTAACAATGAATATTTCTTCCATCTGTTACTGAACTTTCAGCAAGCTAACTGTTAATGTCAAAATAGACACATTATCTGTGCTTATGGTAAGGAAACCCAGAAAGAAGTGCCTTGTACTTTATACTACCCTTACATGGCTTCTCAGACTTAGCCTGGATGAAAAGGAAAAGCTATGCTGAATAGCCTGTGTTTATATAAATCCAGATCCATGTGCCCTCTGACTCCCCAGATGACTGAGTGGGTGGAAGCATGCACATGCATTGTGACAATGTATGCGTAAATACTGTCACATGTAAGGTCAGAAGCAGGCTGACACGGAGAGAGCCAGTCACAAGTTGTTAGGACTCTAAATTGATGTTTTGTTTTTATCAGGGCCCTAGAAGCCCAGAGCCACGTGAAGTCATGGCGCTTAACCACCACCTCTCCCACATACTGAAGGGAGAATTCAGATGCCCATTGCAGTCAGCCACACTGCTTCTTGATTATTCCCTGCCTCCACTCTTCTTTACCCTGAAAGCCCTTTCTTCTGTGCTGTTAAGGCTGAATGAGATCCTTGAATGTAAGATCATATTTTTATCACATTTCTACTCACACCAGCCCCAAACATGAAATTCCCAGGGTTGGGATGCCTGGGTGGCTCAGTCAGTTAAGTGTCTGCTTTCAGCTCAGGTCATGATCCCAGGGTCCTGGGATTGAGTCCCACATAGGGCTCCTCGTTCAGCGGGGAGCCTACTTCTCCTTCTGCCTGTAGTTCTCCCTGCTTGTGCTCTCACTCTGACAAATGAATAAAATTTTTTAAAAAATCCCCAGTGTTTCTCACAAAGCTTAGTAGGTGCTCAATAAATGTTTGTAGACTGAATTAATGAATGAACAAATGTTGCTCTGGCCAACAGCATTCACACCCTGCATAACTACACTCAGTACTGACCCTGAAGATAGAAAAAGCAATACAACTGACACTGTAAGAAAATGTTTCTTGTTTATACTGCTGCATCTTGATCTTTGGCTGATCTAAGCACAAAGAGAGCTCTTTCAGTTGAGAGAAAGGAGGTTTATGGTGTGTGGGAGAGCTAAGAACAATGAGCTCAATTGATAGACTGGAGATGCTCTCAGCTTCTGAGAGCCTGGAAACTCCATCTATAGATCAGTCCCAGAGGGCAGAGCCAAATAAGGGCAGATGGAGAACATGGCTTTCTTGGGAACTGGCTTTCTGTTACTCTGAGGCAAAAATACATTCACTCTATGGCACCCCAAATCAGTTCTCCAAAATATGGTGCTGTATCCTTGTTTGCCAGTGTCTAAAATTAAGTCCTTGTTGTATTTTTATGCTTTTTGTCTTAAAGTCATCCAACCAGACTTGTGTGCAGAATATTAATTGCGGTGAAGCAGAAATCAGATTAAATTGAAACTACTTTTCAGTGGAGCTCCTTAACTGATGACTGACTTGTTGCCCCCAGCTAGTCTCTTTTCTCTGCAATCATGCTCCTTGACAGTTGCAACTATGGGACAATGAATCTATTCCTAATTTTAAGGCAGATTTCTTTGGGCAAGTCACTAGAGTGCTGTCCAAGAATGTCGTATTTTAGTCTTGGGTTGGAAAGGGGATTAAATGCTTTGTCACAAGTGGGCTAGTGGGTGGGCCATCCAAGGTAACAGGTGTCACTAAATTACTTTAATAGTGCCCTGCCACAGACTGTTTAAATTTACATTGTCCTTACCATATCTGCTCTGCCCCTGCCTTAAACCTTTCATCCAGTACTTTTCAGATAAAACCAAGCATTATACATGTATGAAGCACTGAGGGCTCATTATTGGAACATCCGAACAATTGAAAGAGAACACAGCAATAAGTAATCCTCAAAACACCAGGGCAGCGGCACCATTATCATGTTAAAGAAGCAATTATATTTGAATCTGAATGAGCTGAACACTGAAACATAACTTCTAAAAGAAAAAAATCCTTAAAACAGGTATGTACAGGTATGTAGACTTTCACTGTGTATGCTTAACTAGAAGTTCTCAGGTATTAAGACCTGAGTTCTATGAACAACAACAACAACAAAACCCCACATGAGTTCTAGTCCGAGCTCAGGTATGTGATTATTGGGTTTCTTTGGGTAATTTACTTTGACTGTTTCTTAGTGTCCCAAGCCATAAAAACAGAAGTGATTTATCTATTTTTTATGTCAGAAAATTGTTGTGAGAATAACTTGGATGACCTGAAAAATAAAAAAAGTCCTTTAACAAAGCACGATAAGGGTCTAATTATTCGAGTTTCTATTGTGGGGTTAAACAAAACAATTCACTCAAAGGACACGATGTTTGATTGAGAACATTCTTAATTTTATTTTTCTTTAATTTTATAAAATTCATTTTTGTAAGATAAGTTCCTAAAAGTTTATCCTTTATGTGTGTTAAAATTGAAATTCTGTATCAGAAATGAATGAAACACTTTCAGTTAACTCTCTTTGTGTGTGTATATGTGTGTATGTATGCATGGGAGGTTTTCAGGGAAGGGTTGGTTATTTGTTATATTATTAAATCAAAACAAAACACAGAATATGGATTACTTCACTTTCCTTGATCTTGATTGGTTTCTCACAGAACCTTTTCCGTCTCCTCCCTCTATGCAGCCTGGAAGCTTATCTGGTATACTGGTCTGAAAACAAATATTAAGTATCTTTTTGCAAACATCTCACATCTCCTTAAACATTGCTGAAACCACTTTGGAGGGGGGAGAAAAACACAACTTTTTACAGCAAAAGAGCCACCTACAGTCATATCCGTAAAATCTTTCTTTCCATAAAGACCAACCAGACTTTTCTTTTTAACCCGAAGTTAACAAACACAGAAAGAGAAGCCTGAAACCTCAGAGTTATTCAGGTTTCCAACTCTTTCCACCTTTCTGTTTCCATGGAAGCTTACCAACTGAATAGCTGATGGCTGGGGCAGTCTATTACGTGATCTATACTAGGAGAGAATAACCTGTATGTTAAACCTGACTCTTAAGCACACTGAGTTAACCCTCCTAAATCAAATCATCCCCCACTAGCTTAAAAAGAACAGTCAAATAGGTTATTCCAATTGAGGCTCAAGTTCACCAATCCATTTCTGCAAAAAGTGGAATAATTTGGAGAAAATCTAGTAGATGTATGGAACTAGCCAATTTTCAATATTTGCAATGTTTAACGTTCAATGTCCATTTGTTAAAGAATCATAATCAAAGAATCATTCTCTAGAACTTTCTGGTACAACCCCAAACAAGTGATAAACAAACTGGCAAATGTGAACTATGCATCATTCTGAAACAAATCAAGATCTTCAAATCATCTACTATGACTGAATGGATAATACCACATGAAAAGAGCACCATTGTGAAGATATGACAGAGGCCAGAGTATACAACTAATTAACAGAAAGAAGACACACTATCCAAAGAGTTATCTATCCTGTGTCTACCAGAGGGCTGGCTCAGTTTACACTGTTAGCCACTAACAACTGCTGCTCCTTAGGCCAGTCTTTTTTTTTTTTAATGAGCTAGTTTCTTTCTGTTCTCAGCTCCTTGGAAACCACGGGGTTGTCATGGTAGCTGTTATCAAGGAGAAGGGAGTGAGAAGATGCTGACAATACCCTGCTTCTCTTCCCTAATAAGGTGTAAGGCCAGGGGCCTACATGGTCTACACAGACAATACACTCCCTTATGCTGTAAGTAAGATTGGCTGAGTTAGGGCTTAAATAGTCCATCACCATCAGGGTCAGTGCTCTCTTTCTATGGGTGAAAGATCCTTGCTTTGACCCCCTTCTCCCAGCTGCAATAGGTAGATTTGGGCAAATGCTCTTATTGTTTTGTTAACATTCCCTTTTTTCCCCTCTATCTTCAGTGGTAAGAGGGAGACCAGAGTGGGTTCTTTGCTTTGTACATCAAGGAGAATGTATTTGAGATGTCAAGAGGACCAGGTACATCCCTTCTCTCTACCTGAGCATCTTTCTTTTCATTTTGTTTCCATCACTGGAAGTGCTCTTTGAGGAGAAAACACTTCCTGATCCTCAGGAGATGTTTGAAAATTGAATTAGAGCCTCCATTCCTTTGTGACTTGCAGTTGGGGAGTCACCATCTGAAGCATTTCCCATTTCTAGCAGGAACCAGCTGTGAAGCAAAATGACTAAAAGAGGTACATAAGGGGGGAGAGTCCACAAAAAGACATTAATCACCACAAGACTCTCCTTCCTTGTTACACTCATCAAGTAAGAAGAGGGCCAGTCAGCGGCAAAGGCAAAGAGTTAACATGGGAGACGCAGCACTGTAGGCTGTGTGGTTAGAGCCTCGCTATTAGAGAAAGGGAAATTTCTACAGGAGATCAGAACTTGGTGCCTCGGCCCATGAGTTTAAGGACGGCAAAGTTGTAAGTGGCAGCAATCATGAAGGTAAGCTGTAGGAAGAGAAGAGAAAATATGAGTGAGAGTAGAAAAGGAAGCCCTCCCTCCTCCAAAGCTTTTGCGAATGAGGAAGGGTACAAATAAAATCAGTTAAATGAAGAAAAAAACCCTGATCTGCAAAAAACAGCATGTCAGGCTTTCATCATACGTACTTGACTAGAAGTCCTCTCTGAGATATTTCCTTCTAATGGCTCAAGCCCAGAGAATCAATTTGACAAGGATTTATTCCACACCTGTGCTAAGTCCTGGCACTGGGTTTTCCTCAGGAAAGTGAACAATGCATTGGGCTCTGACATCATCCCATCCACATATCTGAGTGACCTGGGGTCACAGGCTCTTTGCTGCAAACACACAGCCACACGTGCAGTACAGCCCTCCCTGCTTCATGCATCAACTCATTTTCTGGAATGAGGAACAACTCCAGTTTGTATAAAAGCCTCAGCAGCAGGGGCCAGGAGTTCTGCGAGCTTATCCTTATCACTACTTATTTAATGACTACAGATAAACTCCTTCACCATTTAGTGCCCTAGGTTTTTAATCTGAACAATGAATACACCCCACTGACACTGCACTGTAACACCATCAGCGGGACCTGGAGCATAGAATCACATTGTAGTAATAACAGTTCTAATAATATTAGAAGGTCCTCCCAGTGTTTTCAGGAGAGTAAATCCCTTGAAGAGTGCCCAAGGTGGATTCGTATTCACAATATATAGAATTCCTGGCTCTGGAAAATCATGTTCAGTAATGTTTCCTTGTTCTTGTCACTCATCTGACCAGCATGTGTTGAGAATTAACTGCTATCTTTGACTGCAAAGCACTTGGCAACATTATATCCTCTGTAAATGCTAAATATTACCATTCTGACTATTAATCTCTTACCCTCTCTTTCCTCACACCACTTTTCCTGTTCCTGTCTGATTTCTGAAGTCTTTCTGCCTTGCCAACCCAAAGTAGAAGTTCACAGTCTACACTTTGTTGTCTCTTCCCAGGAGCTTCTCCCCAGTGTTGCAAGGTTAGCAATCTATCCTTTTGCCTTTCAGCATAGCTGTACCCAAGCTATCCCAGGACCATTTATTTGCCAAGATCACATTCAGACAACTCACCAGGGAAACCAGTGTGGCTGCGGCCCCCACAAATGCAGCAATAAACAGGTGGAAGGTCATTTGGAACTGCAAGAAAATGCAAAATGGAGAAGAGTTTCTTGCAACTGTAAAAATACGCTTTGCTCTAGATCATGCATGCAGCTTTCTGAATGCATTGATATCTTCCTGTGTATTAATTCTGCATCTATAACTAAACTGTCACTTCCCTGAGTGTAGGCCTCCTGTTCTTTAATGTACATCACAGCACCTAGCCCATTAGTACTCAGAACATAGAATACTCATAAAACACTCATAAAATATTTTAATCAACTCTTTCCCTCCCGTTGTACTCAGGATGCCCAAATTTAAAGTCATGGTTTAAAGTTTTAAATGTTTAAAGCTACTGCCTTATTCCTCTGGATTTACTTATATTCCCCTGCCTCATTCGTAGATGATATCTATTGCCAATACTGTGTTTTCCTCTTTCAAATGTACTTTTTGTTTTTATTTCTCATTAGAGATGGAGGGGTTCCAAACTGAAAGTGTTTTTGTAAAAGCTATGAGTGTCTCTATGCCTAAATCATTTTCTTGATAAGGTTTTTAGCTAAAAGAATAATTTTTTTTCATTTGGAGGTTTTGTCATTAATCTCCATCTTTACTTAAAACTACAAATTTCTGGGACACCTGGGTGGCTCAGTTGGTTAAGCGGCTGCCTTCGGCTCGGGTCATGATCCCAGCGTCCTGGGATCGAGTCCCACATCGGGCTCCTTGCTCGGCAGGGAGCCTGCTTCTCCCTCTGCCTCTGCCTGCCACTCTGTCTGCCTGTGCTCGCTCTCTCTTGCTCTCTCTCTATGCTCTCTCTTGCTCTCTCTCTATGACAAATAAATAAATAAAATCTTTTAAAAAAACTACAAATTTCTCCTTTAAGGAAGGAAGACTTGGAATGAAGTCTTTCTATGCGGCTCTAGGGAAAAGAGATGTTTTAACATTTATGCTCAAAATCCAGCAAAAAACAAACAAACAAACAAACCCTGTGGCTTCTTAAAAATTGAAGGCATGGGTACAAATTTGTATGGTACTAGCCATTCCACTTAAAAGAACTCAAATGGTCCACTCACCTCAGCTGTTTTGCATATGGACAGAAGGTTGGAGCCACACACCTTGCCAGGGAAAGCATTCCATGGGAGAACACCTGAGTAAGACACACAGGTCAACCAGGGTGAGAGCTTCATGGAGTTGTGGAGCTCCATGGAGATTTTATTTCAGAGCCCTTCTTACATCTTTAATCATCCTGGCTGAAAAGTTGAATCCCAATAACAATCAGGATCCTCTTTTGTAAAGATGTGCAAAAAAAAATAGAAGGTGATACTGAACAGTTGTGTAATCTTGTGTTTGTTATTGAAATGTACTGCTTCTCAACCAGGATAGAGCAGTGTGAACAGCTAAGAAAACTCCTACCACTTCTAACAAAATTCCCTTCCTAGGGAAGAAATTTCTCCAGTTTCAGTGGGGACAGAATAACAAACTAAGATCCAGGCATCCATAATATTTTTCCCTATAATTACCACACTTGTCATCCCAAGTAAAGAACCAAATATATAGTGCTTTCATGGGGGGTAGGGGAGCCAAAGCACCAATACCCTAACTTACCATACATTCTGGCATCAGCACAGAGACTGCCTATACTGGCAGAAGTCTTGCTGGGGAAGGCAATAGACTGGCAGGTGGTCCAGGTGTTGAAGTAAATGTACACAGGCACAGCAGAGCAGGCAAACACCAGGAGCCACACAACAGTCAGGGCATAGGTGATGCCCACAAACTAAAACAATTGACAGGAGGTGGTTAGAAATCAGCATCGGCCTACAGACATTGAAACACAAACTGGGAGATCCTGGATTGGCATGATCCAGATAGGAAACCAGATTCCAGGGATCTTCACCAAAAGAAATTAGTAATCAGGGCACCTCTGCCAAATGTCATTGGCAATATCTACTAGAGAACTGGCCCCAAGTGTGATGGAGGGTGGGGGGAATGGGTGAGGGTTGGAGTGAGGAGGATCCCTGGGTTAGAGAGGCTTCAGGAGATTTTTTTGGGCAGATAAGGTGTAAAGAAATCAAAACAGATCTTGAAAGAAAGTCGTGCCATTTCTCACCTTACGCTGAGCTTAGAAAATGTTCCTTGTCATAGGACTTTTCATCCTTAGTCACTGAGCAAAGCCAATAGGAGGTTTAAATTTCAGATCCAAAAACATTTTTAAGCCAACTGTTGGCCACAAAAGTTATCACCGTACCCCACATATATTCAACCCCCAAAAGATCTTAACTCTAGAGTCTGAAAACGAATGTGTGCCTCACTAGAAGCATGGATAACCCTCAGAAAAAGATGAAGCATTAAATATGTAGATCCATGCTAGTTTCCTTTGGGACCTCCAACAGTGTAGAAGCCCAGAATATTGAGAATTCCACCTTGGAGTGGAATTATTTAATTTCCATGATCAACCCTCCCTCTCATATCAGGTGTTTGCATCTCAATCCGTGGGTAGCACTTAGGCTCTTAGGTGGTCGAATCTAATTTTGTCGTGGTCCCTGCTAAGAGGAGAGTAAAGGAATACCAACAGATGGCTTAGAAATGGTCTGATTTTATGAAATATCCACAAAACTCACGCTTTTATTTTATTTTATTTTATTTTTTGAGATGAAATTTTCTAGGGAACTTTTGAAAGGTGAGGCTAAGCCAGCTGGGCACCACGTTCCTCCTGACCTTCTCGTTCGGCTGTAGCCATCACTTCCTCACTCAAAAGCCAGGCCCCTAGAGAGGACCCAGCCTTGGGTGGGGATGAGGCCACAGACTCACGCCCAATTGTCCCCCACCCCTTGTTATTGCCACAAAATCCTGAGGATGATCACCTTGTCGGGATGTCCTAGCCATTTTCCCAAACAATGACACACCCGCTCCAAAGAATGAGCTTGATGTTGGCCTCTGGAACCCCTCCCCTTCTGGCCCCCTGTTACCGTTGCGCTCAGGCCCTTGCCGCAGATGGTGGTCTTGTAGTCGCCAAAGATCTGCCTGACTGCACCGGTGGTGTAGAAGCCCTCAGCCAGCAGGAGGGCCCCATAAAGGAAGAAGAAAGAGGCAGTTCCATAGATGACATACTGGAAGGCATGGATCCTGCATGAAAAGATAAAGAGAAGATATCAGGAGATCTTATCAACTGAGGACCAGTTCCCTTCCTGCATAAGTAAGGTGGATACTTGAGTGAGCTCCTAAACAAGGCTAGGGATTCTTTAGAGGAATAACTAGGTTCCTCCATCCTTTGCTTACCCTTGGACCTGAAGAACTGGCCTTGGCCTGACCCTTCAGAGATGTTCACTCAGAGGAGAAAGCAGAGAGGAGCTAGACCAGGAAGAAGAGGGATGAAGGCCCCAATCCGTCCAGTCATTGTACCTTCCCGGAGTTCTCCATACCTATTACTGCAGAGATTCCAACTCAATCAATGTTAACCCCATGGGCAGAAGTTAGAACATGGGGGACAAAGCCAGCGCAGTGGAGGGTGGGCAGTAAAAAGTGGGCTGGCAGGCAGACAGACCTCCCCCTTCTAATTGGCACTTCCCCCTCATTCAGGACCTCAGATGGGGCATTGGTGGAATCTGCGAACAGAGGGAAGACTCAGGAATCCTGTCTGTCTCCATACTAACCCCCTACTAATCACTGAGGAACTAATGAGTTCTGTATGTCTCCAGGGAGAGAGGGAGAAAAAGAGCGGTTTGTGTAGGATAACAGGTACTTACACATTGATGAGATACTCATAGTCCTGGTAGTTTTTGGAGAAATAGGTCTCAATTAGCTTTTCTGTGCCAGTGAGTGCTTCATGTCCACAGCCACAGAACAGTGCCACCCCAAAGAAACATAATCCAGTGGCCACCAGAGAAGCAAACGGGGCCCCTACGAGACATCTTGCACAGCACTCTAACAAGCCTGGGGAGGAAGGAGGGAAAAATTCAGGGATGTTCCATAAGGAGCTCGTGTCCCTCATACCTCTGTGCCAGACCAGTCAAGCCCTTCACTCACAGGCACAGATGGAGTAGTCAACCCGAGTCCAAAAGCAGGAGAGTCTCCAACTTTAGGCTTCTGGAATGTGAGATTGATCCAAAGCTATTACTTTGTTTCATTCTTGAAAATAAGTCCTTGCTTTTAATTCCCAGAATGTACGGGTTTTTTTAAAAATAATCATCAAAGTAGCAAGCCAGGAAGATTATGCAATCATCTTCTCCTTTCTTATCCTGATTTGTTTGTTTCAGTCATTTATCAACTCTTACGGAGTACTTACTATATGCCCAACATTATGCCAGGTGTTATGTGGGAGGTGAAAACATAAAAGACATAAACTTTGCCATATGGGAGTATTTTGTTTACTGAGAAGAATGAGGTAAGTAGACCTAATATTTTCAACTAACAATTTCAGGCAGCCAAGTAAGTGGTTACAGTAAATGCAACAAATTTCCAAAAAGGGATGGGTGCAGGCCAGAGATATTGGTATTGTCAGACAGTATTTTGAGTCTTGAAGAGCATTCCAGGTGGGGGAAACTTTGGAAATTGTATGCTCCTGGATATTCCCGAACATTGTGTGTATTTGTCACAAGGAATGCTTGCTTCTTTTTCATCTAGAATATTATGTGGAGAGCAGTCCAAAGGGAAGGAGGAAACTGGCAGAGAGCAGAAGATGGTAATGGGAAGGTGACTATTATTCACAGTAATAAAAATGCAAGTTTAATGGTTTTTGAACACTTTGCATGGCTGTTTTTTCCCCTTATATCACAGCTTGGCCAATGTCTGCACCCTCAGGCTTACACTGGAGTTCTGTCAAAACAGCTACAAAAAGACTCTGTACAAAGTCAACAAAGCATGAAACATCTTTCTGGCATGATGAAAACACGCCAGAGCCTGGAAACACAGGTGTCTCCAAGTACTAGGAGTCCCTGAGATAACGAGACCTGTCACCCCAGTCCCCATGCCAGTCAGTGTTGCTAAGACACAAGAAAGGCACACAAGAAGTCATAGGCTCCAAGAAAAGCTGTGCCCCAAGCACTAGCCCCATGCTGTAAGTGCCACATGGAACAAAACTTAACAAATGTCAAGTAGATGGCAGACTAGATGAGGAAAGGGTGGCTCCCTCTGGCCACTTGGACAGATCCCAAATATATAAAGCATATGTGTGTGTGTGTGTGTGTGTGTGTGTGTGTATGTGTGTGCTGATTTTGTACATCTATTCATATATCATGTAATATAGATAAATATGGTATATGTAATATTATATATATTATGCATATATTAATTATATGCAGCTGATGTGCTGAGAAACTACTTTTGGAAAAGCATGTTGAAACTCCTTATAAAAAGAAAGCAAGTTGTACTAATATCTAGCTTTGAATTTTTATCCAAAACTCACTTGTCTATGCCACGGTAGCAAGGACTAGGGGAGTCCTTTGCTCAACCCTCTTAATACTAGTACAGTTTCTTTTTAGCCCTGTGTGCTTAAACATCTGTTGATTTGCATGGCTGATGCAATGTGAACAGATTTTGAAGGACCAGATTATCTCTATGGTGGGAAAGTTGAGGTAGAAGCATTTGTCTTTTCTCAGAACCACAAAACGGGTGAGTTCTGTTACCCATCATCCCCTAAAATGACAAGCCCTTCCTTGGTCCTCAAAGAGCCTCTTCCTCAAAGATTTGGTGTGTGACATCAGAGATGAGGCTTGGAAGCCCAAGACAAGCAGAATAAGTAGCTAATATTTGCTACTTCAAATAAAAGTTCAAAAAAAAGTTCAGCAGAACTGAATTTTCATCTTTTTTCTAAGTACTGAAGAACTACCATCAGATTGCTTCTATGAGAAGCAATCAATTTGTAGCTCTGCTGCTGTAGGGGAGGCAGAGTTTACTTAGTATGAACTTTGCAATAGTGCTTGGTAACAGCACTTCATCAGAGCTGGGCCATGGTGTGTGTGTGTGTGTGTGTGTGTGTGTGCCCACACGTGGGTGTGAGCGTGCATGTGCGCAAATGTACACATGCACGCATGTATATACCAGAAAGAAAAACACAGCAGTTGAAATTGATCACTTTCTCAGGAAACGCTCCAGAAATCAATCTTCCTCTTTCTCAACAGGTTAAGATACTAGATGCATCCTGTAAGTTAAGAAAAAGAGCTTGGAAATAAATAGTGCTGCCATTTTCCTACTGTCTAATCAACTCTTCCCCACCCCCAAACTCTTAGATTCTTCTAGTAAAGAAGGTCTCTGAAGCCTGGGTGGGGGGGAAAGGAGAAGGTCAGTGACCTCTCTGTTCCCTCTCTCCACAGCACAGGGTCAGGGCTTGGACAGAGCCCTCCATAGCTCCCCTAGACAAAGAAGCCTTGTTTTTCCCTGAGATCCCAGGAGCCTCATTGGTATTCTGCAGGGGCCTGCAGGCCTGGGGGTGGGGAGGGGGTCAAACCGAGGGAACAATGACAGAACTGTTTATTTAGCCCAGAGTAAGGAGAGCCATCCACCCTAGCAAGTGACCGTCCTATGCCACCCACTCTTACCCGAGCTTTTTCACACTGGGAAAAGCTAAACGGCTCAGGTGTGATCAGGGATGAAGGAACTTGAACTCTTTCTAGCCAAACGGGGAATTATGCTCTAAGTTTTAGCTGATGCCCCCTCTAGGGTTATAAAGATAAGGAAAAATCCTCTTTAGTGTATCTGATCCCTTGATCATCATCCAAATAACCAGAGAGGGTCATATGTAATGTCCTTACTGGGTAATAAAGGGCTAAGCCTTGGGAGCAACTCTGGATCATCCACTCATATACTTTCTTTTTATATACAATTTTTCCTCTATTTTCTTACACCTCAAATAACTTAGCACCCCTTTTCCGCTACACTGCCACTCAAAGCAAGGACAGGAAAGACATAGATTTTAATGAGTCTTTAGCGTGGAGTTGGAAATAAATGGCCCCAGAGCTCTGAATTCACTCCAGAGCTCTACATAGCTCAACAATATCAACATACACATTACATGTCCATATCTTCACAGATGAAATGTTGGTTCTGGGGACATCTAAGTTCAGCAGAAATGAGGAATCTCAGTCAGTCTGATCAAGCAAAAAATCAACTTTCAGATTTCAACTGGGAAAAACTCAGAACATGCAAAAAATGTGTCTTCATCAAAGTCATTGACAATCAAAACATTCTGAGGGGCGCCTGGTGGCTCAGTGGGTTAAGCCTCTGCCTTCAGCTCAGGTCATGATATCAGGGTCCTGGGATCGAGCCCCACATTGGGCTCTCTGCTAGGCAGGGAGCCTGCTTCCTCCTCTCTCTGCCTGCCTCTCTGCCTACTTGTGATCTCTGTCCGTCAAATAAATAAATAAAATCTTTTTAAAAAAAAAAAGCATTCTGAGAAAGGTCCATTGGGTTCACTTTGATTTTTCACAGCCCAAGAAGTGTCCTTGGGAATGTGTGCACAATAGCCTAGAGCCACAACCTCTCCTTTCAGCACCCTTCATGGTTGAAAGGATACTGGTTTGATTCAGGAAGGCTGTTAGGGATTCTGGAGTTCTTTGGCTCTCTCAAGAGTCATGCTCACATTTTTCAGGCTAAGTACAGATTGTCACATGGTAGAGTTGGCATAAAAGAACTACAATAATAATATTGCCCAATGCAACTCAATTGGATTAAACTGCTTGACTTTGATGAGAGGTCATAGAGAACTGTTTTCCTTTCATTTCCTTTGATGTGGATTCAGTACAGTTATTAAGCATTTTTTGAAGTAAGCTGGGCACTATGAGAAACAAAAGGGAATTATAAAGCCCGGTCCCTTTCTTCAATGACTTTTCAGTCTTGCTGGTTTTTGAGGTAAGTTTGGCACAGGGAAGGTGCTAGCAGTGTGAACAGTGAGAACAAAGTTGTGTCTGTGAATCAAAGACCAAAGCTACCTATAACTTAGTGTTAAAATGTATATGACCAAGTCCCATGGCAAAATGTAAGCAAAGATGTTGGCTAGATTTATCTGCAAACTTCTAAAATGAGTCTAATAAATCTGTGATAGAACTTCAAGCACTTCTGACCAATAGTCTTCACAGGAATCTGACAAAGATCAACAGGACTATTGTTAATCTTATCCAGATCCAGGCCCATCCAAGGGACTGTGTTGATCCTCATGCTGTCTCTTTAAGCAGGAGCCAAGATCTCCCAAGCCCTTCCTTTCCCATGCCCTGGGTATGCCTCAAGGACCAGCTCCATGAAATTCAGTGTGAATCTGGGAACTCATCAAAGGGAGGAGAGGAAGGGCTTTCATCGAAAGAGATGGTAGAAAGAGACCAATTGTGCCTTGCACAATTCCTAGCCTGTCCCTTGAATCCAGCTGACAAAGGGAGAGATAGAAGAACCCTATACAATAGAGCTAAACAACAGGCAGGCTCATTGAGTGAAAAACTGGCCCCATCTCTCTAAGTCTCTAATCTGCACTACAGTCTTACCCTCCTCCCAGAACCCACCCCTTAACCTCACTCCATGAACAGAGGCCTCCTTGATTGGGGCCTATAGTAGTTGACAGAGCCAAGATGCAAGAGCAACCGTGACTGGTACTGGGGATGGATGGAGATCAGTGGGTGGGTTCTAGGAGTAAAACAACAATCATCAGGAGGTGCCAGAGACAAAGACTTTTGCTTTAGGCCTTATCCTGGTCAGACAAAGCCCTGACTATAATTTTGGCTTCCCTACATGAACTCAACATTTATACTGCATTCAAGTGATAGAAAGGGGCCCTGCAACCACTGGGACATGGGAATCTAAGCCTGATGGATTGTCAAGTCATATGGACAAAGTTAAATAAAAAGGAATCTCAGTCTCTTCTTTGGACAGATATTATTATCACTTATTACTATAGCAAGAGCATTTGGGCCAACTTGTTTCCTATACTCCCCATTCCTCCCCAAAGACACACACACACACACACACACACTTGTCAATATAGCCCAAACATTGGGAGGTTGGAATAGAAGCTTGATTATTAAACTCTATTCCTGACACATTGTCTTCATCTTGCCCACTTATGCAGAGGTAAAAGAGAAGTACCTGACAAGAAGCTAAGAGACAACATTTTCTATACCCCATTCCTTAGGGCAGTCTCTCACAATTTCCTCTTCTCTCCTTGGTTGCAGTGATTTTTTTTTCCAGAGCCCTGCGTAGCAGAGTGCTCAGGGGCAAGTACAGAGATGCGAGATCACCCTGAGGACCATTTTTAAATAGCCAAGGAGGAATTAATCAATCAGTATTGCAGGGTTTTTGAGGTAAGTTTGGCACAGGGAAGGTGCTAACAGTGTAAAAGAAGGGGAAACCAGCTCTGTTTGCCTTCCAGGCTGATATGACCTCACCTGATCATGTCACTGCCCTAACTAGATCTTCTCTGGATCTGAAGTTCTATAGGCAAGGAGGGCATTTCTACACTTGCTTTCTTTCAAGACCAAGAACTATACCCTGGGGATGGTTTTCAGGGCTTCAAGATTTAAAAAAAAAATCAATGAGGGAAAAAGATGCCACTGGCTGGGTGCCAGTGCCTTGATGAGTTTAAACACTATATGTCCCCTCTGACCCATCTCCCAGGGGTTCTTAGGCCTTATTGCTACTCACATAGCTTTGAGAGAATAGTTCTAATTGTGAAGCTCTTGAGTAAACTTCCAGCTTTCATAGCACAGAGCCAGTGCAAAAGCTCCTCCAAGCAGAGCAGGCCTTTCAGTTTGCCTGGCTCTTCAAGAGCTCCTTTGGCTCCGCAGGACCCAGGTGAGGGATGGGGTGGGAAAGGCTGTCGCAATCATTTTAGTCACTGTCTCTAGGAAGAGTTAGTGAGTATGCTGGTTTGGATCTAGTTCCTTTTTGGCTCTTGGCACTCTTGTGGCATTCTTGCCATCCTGGTGGGATTCAGTTAGTTTTCAGGAATTTTGTAAAACTGAACCCTGCTTTGTATCCACATTTCTTGCCTGGGCTACCCTCACTTAGTCTGCACCAGCCAAAACTACACTGCTTGGCAAACAGCCACCTTTGGAGGGAAGCATCATAGTCTGGTTACCAGGGTAACAGCCACTGTTCTCAGACAACAGGCTTACAGGAGCCAATGTTTTGCTGTTCAGTAATAGCATTGTGTTACTGAGCAGAGAATAATCAACTACTGCTCCTTAGCTCTTTTCTGGTTCCACTGTTACCCCCAAAGACTCATGTGGAACATCCCCTTCCCAAGTCAGGACAAGGATTAATGAACTATCATTTCCCCTATAAACCTTTCATAAAGACAATACTGAATTCAGTATTCCTCTCTGCTTCCCCAACCTGTAAGATTGTATATGGTCAAGGTAGTGAGCTCTCCATTTCTGGGGGTGATTAAATGGAGGCTATAGGAACATTTAATTAACTGTTGTAGAAAGGAAGCCTGCCTTGAGAGTTGGCTTGGGCAGCTTCTAAAGTTCCTTCCAATCCCAGATTCCATGATATAATTTGTCTACTACTATTACTGAACAGTAACACACTCCATGTCAGAAGTAGTAGCAGCACAGTACCATTTTAGAGATGGTCTATTATATACAAAGTACTTGAGAAACTTTGTTATTGAATAATCAACATTCAATGGCTACACACTCATGCGCACCCGGCCCAAGTATTGCCCACCCTCAAGATCTGGGATCCAATACACAACCTCAACTGTGCCCTTATCTGTGGCAATTTCCCCTGGAGATTCCCCTGGAGGAAGTCATCCAGCCTCCACAACCATTAACTGTCCCTGTGGTCACCTCATTTGTTCCTGCCTTTTCTTCAAGTCTTTCATCTCCTGAGGAAGTAATATTCTACATCATTCTTTACTCCCTCTCCATTTTTTAATTCACAACCTACCCAATCAGCTGCTCTATAGGATTCCTGATGTTACTGAGGGTAGGAACTGAGTTCCCCTAACATTCACATCTCAACTGGCCACACTCAGTTGGTTAAATGATTCTTACCCAAGTGCACAAAGTATACACAAAGAAAGCCCAAACCACTTTGGAAAGAGTAAAAGTCAGCTTATTATTATTGCATAATAATTGGTATTTTCATTATTTATAGTTGTTATAGAGCTTGCCCATTTTCAAAGGACATCCACATCATTATTACTTGATTTTCACAACCCTGAAAGTAGACAAAGCAGTTACTGTTATCCCCATTTTCCAGAAGATGAAGTGATAATTCACAGTGACCTATCTGAGGTCATGAAGTTTCTAAGTGGCAGATCTGGGATTCGAACCTGGTTGCGTTGGCTCTAGTCCAGTGCCCTGCCCTCTTATTTATCCATGCTGAATACATGGTTCAAAGATCTCTCTCAGGATGAAACAACCTAAAGGCTGACACCAGCTTAATATAATCTAGAACCTTTTTCCATGGATGTTGCTAGAGTCTTCTGGGTACTACACTTGATGGTGAATACAGAGGATAATTGATTCTCATTTCATTTAGGATGCATTCAAGTTGCTACTCTTCTTTTGTCAAATCTGAGTGATGTCTACACACCTCTGTGGCATCCTGTGTGGACAAAGACCCTTGTGCTCTGTACACCTTGCTCTAAGTAGAAACTAGACCTTATAGTTTCTCTCTTTGTTCACAGAACCTGGAGAAGCCTTCAGTACTCAGCTAAGTCAGTAAAAAAGCCCTAGGATCCCAGCAGCCTCCTTGTCATAGGAGGGATTTAGAGTCTGAATCACACCCTCAGAAAGGCTGAATCTGTAATATTTGCTAGATACGGTCACCCATATATGTGTGCATGCATGCATGCATGCGTGCACGCACATGCACACACACACACACACACACACACACACACACACACACACTATCCATATCTACTCCCCATGGAAAATCCATTGAGGCTTTTATTTTCATTTCCTGAACCGGAGATCGGCCTCCTTAGCCATAGCCAAGCCTGAGTTCCATCTTACCCAATTCCCCAATTTCTTTCTGATGCCAAACAAGGTCCAAATTTTGTATCAAGCAAGCAGTTATTTTATACATGAGGGCTAGCCAACACTCATTTGTCTCCAGAAGAATCAGGGATGTCAGCTGACCCAGCCACTACCAGGGCCTGAGAACAGGGGAAAAGAGAAGGTAGAGGGAAGTGAGGGGTAGGAGGACACATGACCATATCCAACCCTCTGGGCACTCTTTCCAAAAACCTGTGATACTTTCCACATGCTGCTGGAATTCCTTGGCAATAAAGCATCATTCTCAGTACAGCAGAGAAGGAGTTAACCTAATTGAATGCTAAGGAATTAAACAAAACAAGTGCCAAAACACAAATCATTGAAACCATTGGAAACCCCGAACCCTAGAGTTGGAAATTCTCTTGCAAATTTCTGTGCCTGCTTGAATCTTCCATGCTAAAGTTTCTGAAACTCACCCATGTCTTTGGAACTCTGACTCCAATTGTAGCCGGCTGGCTAGTCGGCTTGCGGCTGACTTTGTTCAGCTGGAAGGATCCTGGTCTCTCCAGTCTCCTTCTTCGGTCCTTTACTTTTTCTCTCTGAGTATCTTTGTCCTCTTCTCCAGCAATGAAAAGGGCTTTCTGATTGACAGCCAACCCCCTTAAAGAGACAGGCCTGCTTTCCTCCTCCTCTCCTCCTCCCCTTCTCCTCCCCTTGTCCCCACCTCCTTAGGGATACTCCCTTCTCTAAGGGCTCCATCTTCTCTTTCTGCTTTTCACTGCCAATTGTTTCATTTTCTGTTTTTCTCTAAGCCTTGTCTGTGTGGAATTTCACTTTGCTGCAGAGACATCTGGAAATGTGGTTTGGGGTAGAAATAAAAAGAAAAGGTCCTAGAAGCCTCCAACTGATGCTTGGGTCTATTTGGTGTGGGATGTGGCAGCACAAGTGTCAGAAGCCATGGAAATTGTAGCCCTGGACAGGTGGTCAAGGTCAGAAACCTAGATGCTACTCCCAGGGTCCTACCAACTCTGACCTAATCCCACCCCTCACCCCTAGCTGCTCTTGGCCCTGTCCACCCTTCCCTTTCCCCCCAATCCTTGGCAAATAAGCATCCCTCCCCCTACCCAGCTCTAGAATCACAATAGAGAAGAAAAATTTGTCTTTTAAAATAATTCCTTCCAAACCCTTCTTGGTTTCAACAGAATGAAGACAAAACACAAGCTGTTGATTCCACAAACAGATTTTGACCAAGCTAGGGGAGGCTACCATTGTAAAAATTTTATAGATAGTATAACAGAGATCCAGAGAGGGAACAAAACCAGTGCATGTTCACAGAATGAGGTAAAGAGAAGGTCCAAGTTAGGGATGATGATGATTTCCGAGGACCGTAATTGACTTCGAGACAAATCACTCCACGATCTGAGAATCAGGTAGTCAGTATCCCAATGTGAGACCATAGTATCATCAAAGAGCTAAAGCCAGGCTGGTGAGAGGCAGGGAGCAGGTTGGGGTGAAGCAGCAGCTGCCAGTGAAGGTAGAGAGAAGGGGAAATGAAATATAGTCCTTGACTCCGAGAAAAAAAAAACATGAAGAAAGAAATGACCAAGTAGGAAAAACAGGGGAACAGTATATGAAATCTGCCTTACAAATCATACTTGTTTCTAAAGACTGTGAAGGTATTTGAGTGTCTAATATTAGGTGGAATTAGCCTGGGAAGGTTTTCTAGAAGAAGTGAATCTTAACCAGTGTCTATCTAGGCTCCTTGTTAGTGTTCTCTTTCCCTTCAGGGGCCTCAGAGAGACACTGCTCTCTTGACCTTAAGGGTCATATTCTCCCACGGATGGCCCATAAGGAAGGGGGTATATTCCTTTATAACTTAAGGAATACTTGTTAGAAGACTCCAGGAAAAGAAGGTATGACCCCCGCCCCCCACCAAATTTTTCCTATGGCTTTGCCTTGGGGACAGAGAGGTGAAGAAGGAGGTACTGAACAGAATCTTGAACCTTCCTGTGGGGGGACAGTGACAAGATTGTGCCTTACAGTTTTCTCTTTGGGCTATGACCTTGGACACGTTTCTGGCTTGGGCTCTGCCATTAGGAAATGGTTGAGTCTTCTACAGATGCCCCTGTGGCTTCACCCAGGTCCTGAATCCTGCAGTATTTGAGGCTTGTCCACAGTCCTAGAACTCTAGATCCTTCGCTCTTATACCAGCCCCAAGGAGAAAGGATCTCTGGAACGGGATAGTGGTAGTTTTACAGAGCAGACTAGAGTAAGACCATATGACTGATGGTAGAAGGTCCTCACTAGCCCTGCTCTCCAGCCATAGACTGCCTATTGAGGAAGCTGGGGTGTAGGATTTTGCCAACAATTAACTTCTGGATAATCATTGTCAGAATGGCCTTGGAGGAGAGGGAGGACCAAAAGGAAGAAGTCACCAAATGTATGCCCTCAGCTCCTCAGATGGCAGAAGGAACTGAGCCCAAACTTTGGGGGTTCTGATTTAGGGGATTAGAGAGATGGTGAGATGAGACAGCTGTGCATGCAGGGGAAATCACTCAGTCTGAGCCTCCTCACAAATCTGCCCCTGGATTCTCAGCAGCAGCTCTGGAATCTTTAGTCTACTTGGAAGAAAATGTGTGTTCCCAATAAACTCATAGATACCAATTTTTCAACCACATTCCCCAAATACACATTTCTCTTCTCCTTTCCTTCATCTGTATAGCCTTACTATTCATTCTGTCTTCTCCCCAGTTCTCAGTCTTTTTGTCTCTGTTCTGTCTGTCTGTCTCTGTTTCTCTCTGTGTTGTTGTGTCCCTCTTTCTTTTTCTCTCTCCACACTCTTTGATGGATCATGTCTTCCTGGTTCCACCTTGCTTTTATGCCCAGGGATGGGAGAAGGGCTCAGCCAGGTCATGCTCACAGTCCCCAATGTCTTAAGGTTCCAGATCCCCAGGATCTAGTATGTTGTGGTCACTCTGTATGTCCTGACACTCTGCACCCACTCACCACCTGTCTCTTGAACCTTCCCCACAGGATAGGGGTTTCTTTCCAGGATTCCAAGTTCCTCTCACCTATTGCTGCTGCAATTCTACTTCTAATGGTTCTGCTGGGTGCCCAAAGCAAAAGTTCTCCAGAATCCAGCTGGGTCCCCAGCAGTGCCCAGGGATTCCTCAAGAGGGCACTGCCAGCCTTCTGGGTGGCAGCCTGCTATCTGCACTGGGTGCTTGTGGGAACAATGCAGGATTGTGTGAAACTAGTAAACAGTTTGCTTCATGAAATTCTGATGGTACCTCAGAGGATCTGGGCCCCCTCTATCATAACTTGCTTTGGTTGTGCAGCTTTCTTGCAAATAATTCCAAAACAATTTGGTATTACTTCCACTCTCTGAGGTGTGATCCATAGTACCAGATTCCTGAAGGCCACTGGGCAAGTGGGTTCTCTTTGGTACATCGTATAAACTGAATGCTGAAAAACATTCTAGTGAAAGCAAAGTCCAGTGAATTTCTCCCAGGATACTAAGCAAGGGCACAAGTGCCCAATCTGGCAGTCCGTATCTCCCACCATGTCCACAGAGAAGACTGTAAAGGTGAACAGAGAAGGCATGGCTCCAGTGAAAACCTGGGGTCACTTGCTAGCATTTAGGCTTCTGGAACTGAGGCTCTGATTCTCCTCCCCAAGATAATGTCCTTCCAGACCAAATTGAGGAATGCCAAGTGGCTGCTTCTTACAGCTTTTCTAGCCCTGCACAGAAGTCTGTCTGGTTGGTAGGCAATATATTATGTCCTATGTACTTGTGACTAGAACTTTCTACACTCTACTTCATGCCAGTTGGCTTGGCAATGCCTTTCTGGCCAACAGAACTGAGGGCTGAGGGCCAGAGATGTCACATACTTTGGGCTGGCATAGGGTTGGGGGGAAGAAGATTCAGGGAGCAGTGCAAGAATGAATGGGAGCAGGGGATGTATTGGATGTGGAGTGTGGATTGTGAAGATGCCCATGGCTTGGGGACCTGGAAGCCAAAATCATCAGATGAATAAACTCGGGAGTGTCTGGGGGGTGCCAAATAGCTACTAGCAAATGGAGAAATCAATTGTCCACATAACCCACCTCCACCAACATGAAAACTCAGCCAGCCTTGGCACAGTGGTGCCTGCAAAGAGGCTGCATGTTTGATATGATCTCTAAGCACAGCAAAAATACTAAGCAGAGAGAGTCAATTATCATATGGTTTCACTTACTTGTGGAGCATAAGGAATAACACGGAAAACATTGGGAGATGGAAGGGAGAAGTGAGTTAGGGGAAATCAGAGGGGGAGACAAACCATGAGAGACTGTGGACTCTGAGAAACAAACTGAGGGTTTTGGAGGGGGGTAGGGGGTTGGGTGAGCCTGGTGGTGGGTATTATGGAGGGCACGTATTGCATGGAGCACTGGGTGTGGTGTATAAACAATGAATTTTGGAACACTGAAAAAAACACAAAATAGAATAAAATAAAATAAAAATACTAATACTATCCTTGGCTGTCAAATACTCACCTAATTCCCAAGAACCAATATTATTTGTTCCTTGTTATTTATGGGGAACAGAGACACCTTTCCCAATGCCACTCAGTAAGTAAAAGACAGAGCCAGCTCTAGAGAATGCTTCTCTCCAGACTCTCATTTCTTGGAAGTTGCCCAGAAGATTGCTTTGTTCCAAAATAATGTTCAAACAGCAAGAACAGCCAGGGGGAGGATGGACAGGCTTTAGGCTGCTGTGGCCCAAGTCTCCAACCCTCTGTACTTCTCAGACTAAGCCAGATGCCCATGTTAGAAATCTAGGCAGGGCAAATTGCACACGGTTTATAGATCAGTGGGATTCAGAATAAGCCAGTGGGGATTAGATGATACTAAGGACTTTGTTGGATTTATTATGTGTGATAATAGCATGGTGATTATGTTTTTTAAAATGGTCCTTAGAGGTACCTGGGTGGCTCAGTCAGTTAAGCATCTGCCATCAGCTCAGGTCATGATCTCAGGGTCCTGGGATCAAGCCCCATGTCAGGCTCTCTGCTCAGCTAGAAGTCTGCTTCTCTCTCTCACTCTCCCCCTGTGCTTTCCCCCCCTTCAAATGAATACATAAAATCTTTTTTTTAAAAAAGGTCTTTATCAGAGATGCATGAGAAATATTTATAAGTGAAATGTCATGATGCCTCGGATTTTTCCTCCTACGGAAAATTATAACGAAAAGGTTAGATAAAATAACATTGGCCAAATGTTGAAATTATTGAAGCTGCTTGGTGGGTACATGGAGGCCCATTATACTATTTTCTCTACTTTGTGTATGGTTAAACTTGAGATGAGGAAAAGAGGAGTCATTAAAGTTAAGATTCAAGCTAATCCAAAAGAAAAACAGAACATTTTCAAGGGAAATCTCTGGTCTTTCTGGGAAGAGGCACATAGCCTGGTAAGAGTGGTGGTATCTGGGGAAGGGATGGGGGCATAGAGTGGGAGGGAGACTTTTCACTCTATCTATGCCTTTTAGTATAGTGGGAATTTGTAATTACATGCATTAATTACTTCTTCTATTGAGAAATCTCATTTGAAAAGTCTTTCAGGCAGATTGAGGGACAGCAGTGTGCAGGCCCTTTGAATCTGCTCCACGGTAGCAGGACAATGTTGAAAGTGAAGCCCTCACTGTGGCAGGTTGGCCAGTCCCCACTCCCCCCACAGCACCAACACTGCCCATACCCTTCTTTGCTTGTGTCTCTGAACACAAAGTATGTCCCTTCCCAAATAAGGGCTGCCCCCAGTGATAGGAAAGAACTCTGAGGAAACCCTCCCAAGGCACAGCTGGATGGGCAAGAGGGGTCCCTCTTGCCCTGCTACCCATGGAAGGAGAAAACATAAGCCCTTGAAAGCAAGAAAGGTCTTCAGCCTCCTCCCTCTGCCTTCCAGGGAAACAGGGGCCCTCTCTTTGCCCCTCTGTTGGCCCCACAAACAATGAGGGCTACAACCAACAAACTTGCAGGCAATTGCTCAGGCCTCTTTCTTTCAGCGCTGCTACCCAGGATTGCCTTTTCAGAGATATGATTCTATCCTCTCCAAAAGTAGTAATTATTATTTTATATACATATATAATAATGATATTATTATATAATATTTGTAAGTGGGCTGTCCCTTTCAGAGAAGTCAGGCCAAGCCCGTCAGCTCTGGTTGCTTGTCCAGATAAAAGTCACTCTGGGCTACAGATGACATCCCCTATGGAGCAGATTGCCTTCCCTTGGGACTGGAGTGCCTTCCTTGAGAAACTGTGCCAGCAGCCAGAATGGAGAAGAAAAGGATTCTTAGTTCTCCCTGCTGTGGGTGGGGCACTCCAGGTAAGCACATGGTGCTCAGATCATGGTGCGAGAGATTAGAACAAATGACCCACACAGGGAGACAGCCCTGCCCTAGCCTCTTAGGGCTCTGTGGCCTGATTTCCCCCTCCTTTTCCCCCACCCTGGCCAAGTCCAGGAGGAGGCCTGGGCAGCTACTCTCCTACAAGTATGCGCTCCTCTTGGCACCAAGTAAGATGGGGCAGGCACCCCTACCCTTCAACTATTCCTCCTCTCCAACTATTCTGTCCCTGGGAACTCCATTCCTGTGGGACTTTCTCTGTGATAGCCAGGAGGGTATGAGAGACACTGAGCCCTGGAGCTAAGACTGTGGGCAGATTCTGGAGCTGCTGCCTTCCTCAGCCCCTAAAGCAAGGAGAGGTTAATGCACTCCTCCATCCTGGCCTGCCCCTTCCTAGGCAGTAGATACCTTGGCCCCAGAGGAAAATGGGTTCTCTTTTTAAGCACAGTTAGTTCCAAATCATAAAGTCTAAGAAGTGAATCCCCCAGAGGACCCTCCAAAGAAGGTTTTATATGCTCCTTGGGTTATCCTTGAAAAATCCTTCAAAATTTCTAAAGCACTGCAATTATTTCCGCAGGCTGAATCCAGCAGTTCTTGGAAGGGTTTCAAAGGGGAGAGTGGCAGCAGCTCCCCTTAGCTTCTGCTCCCTCTCCACAGCAGGGGCCTTCAGAAAGAGAAACAAATCCTCCCTGGGATGTCCTCTCTACCTTGGCTATACCTGGGTTGCCCAGCCACAGAAGATCTATTCAAGTCTCATCCTACTGAGAACCCCTCCAAGGACCCGGCCTTAGACAGAGCTGCTGAGCCTAAACTACAAGCTTAAAGAGCCAATAGGAATCTCCATTCTGGGCATGAGCTGCCCAGCTGTCCTCAAATTTCCTCAAAAGGGGGGACATGAGAGTGCCTCGTGGATGCTGGAGTGGGGCTGGCTATCCCAATTAAAGTTGGTTTGGATATTGTGGCTAGTCCTAGGTTTCCTGGGAGTAACTATCTTCTCTCTGTTGATAACTAAGCAAGAAGGAAGTTATTAGACATGGAGCATGAAGGATTTTAGCTAGATATTAGATAGGCCTTCCAGATGACCAGGGCTTTCTATGAGTAATGGAATATGGTGATTAAGAAAAATAGAGTCCAGGGTTGTCTGGATGGCTCAGTTGGTTAGGCAACCAACTCTTGATTTCAGCTCAGGTCTTGATCTCAGGGTCATGATATTGAGCCCTGTGTCAGCCTCCATGCTGGGTGTGGAGCCTGCTTGGGATTTTCTCTCCCTCTTCCTCTGCCCCTCCACATTTTGCCTCAATGTTTGTACACTCATGTGCATGCTCTCTCTCTCAAAAAAAAGTTTTTATTAAGAACAGGCTCTAAAGTCAAATACCCCTGGGCTTGAATACCAGCTCTACCAAAAAGCAGCTCTGTGACTTTGGACAACTTCAAACTCTGTAGGTCTCTATTATTTTAATTCCTAGAAAATTATAATAATAGTAGTAACCTCACAAGGTTATTGAGATTATACAAGATGACAACATAAAATATTTAGCACAGTATCTATACTGAGGTACAATAACAATAATAATAACCAGGTGAGGTGACAGAGTATCTCTGGAAGTGTTTAGTAAACATTTAACACACAGAGGCTGAAATTTAATGATCTCTAGAATCAACACCTTTCAGACCTAGGATTCTTAGCCTTCCCCAGAATTTGTCCATCTTTCAAATGGACCTGAGGAAATGTGCTTAGAAGAGGTGTTGAGATTTTCTGAGACTTGCCTGGCAGTTTAGCTACATGTGTTATCTTCCAACATCACCAGCTCCTCTAGGTATGTCCCTCATTAAGGTAAAAAAACATCTAGGTTTGCCAAAAACGAAAAGATTTCCTGAGATGTAGGATTTCACTACTCAAACTGGGAGAGTCTCAGGAAAGCCAGGACAAGTTGGTCAGCCTACCCCAGCACTCAAGCTGGTCATAAGCACTGAGCTTTAAGCAGTTTCCTTAAGGGCTGCCCAAAATAGCAGGTGTTGGGTTCCTTGCCGAAGCCACTGAACAGGAAATTCCAAAACCCCCTATTTCTCTACTCTCTGAAATACCATGCCCAGGCAAATATGCTTGCCAGATAAAATACATAATGCCCAATTAAATCTGACTTTCGGATAAACAACAAATAATTGTTTGGGATGAGTATGTCACTAATACTGTTTGGGATATACTTACACTATAAAAGTATTTACTGTTTATCTGAAAGGTAAATTTAACTGGGCATCCTGTACCTTTATTTGCTAATTCTGGCAACCCTACCAACAAAGACAGTTTCTGTGGCCAGCCAAGCTGGCTTCGGGGATGGGGGTGGGAGGGTTGCTAGAGAAACCGCAAACAAGAAATCATGGTTCCTTATAGACACACACTGTTCTCTGCATTTTGGATCCCCAAATTCCTTCATTTTGTGAGCCTTAGGGGCCAGAGGGGTCTTGGGAAGGGAGGGGAGGTCAGCCACACCTAGGTTTAGGTAAGATTGAGGCCAGGCAAGATGAGATAAGCCCTGGGGCAGGTTGCATAATGCAATGGTTAAGAGTTTGGGTTTTGTAGCAAGCCAAACTGGGTTCATGTCCCACCCCAGTCTAGGTCATAGCACACAGTAAGTGGCAGTTGTTAATACTTAGGGCCTGACCTTCTCCCTGTTAGTCTTCTCTCTTCTGTTCTTATTCTGTATCCAGTACTTTACCAGGCTTTGAGGGGGATACAAAAAAAAAATGGGAGGATTTCTGGACACATGCCTAGACTGAGGGAACCTACAACGACATCTGGAAAGCATATTAGAGACATTAACCAAATGGAGATTCAGATACAACTAGCATGGAACACCTACCTGTGCTTGGCCAGCCCTAAAAGTGCACATGTAAGCCTGGTATCAGCAGAGGGGCAACTGTCCTTTCACAGTTGGATAAAAGGTTTTTGAGAATTCTGAGGAAGCTCAGAATCCCATGGCCAATGTGGTTCTGATTTTAGTCTCCTAATGAGCTTCTGATTCACACTCAGTTTATCTCCATGGCCACTCTCTTCTATTTTCGTCACACCAGATGGGGAATGCTGCTTTCTTTCCTGGATTTCCCTGAAAACCTCTCACATGAAGCATTTATGCAAGTAACAGAATTTATCAAAGTTTGAGTAGATGAAGGGACATATGTTATAGCAATACAAACAATTAAAAGTTGATTGCTAAACATTCCTGCATTTAAAAATCCTAGGTTACATTACTACTTGGGACTTCTCTGCAAACCATTCTCCTGCCATCTACTCTTGCTTCTTTCTCCCTTCTGCCATTCCTTTTTTCCTTCTTTGTCCAATCCCAAATTCATGTTTGTTTCTTATGAAGGGCAATTTAGCTACATATGTGTTATCTTCCAGTCCTTTCCATCAGAGCTTCTCCTTCTTCCCTGCAATTGGCATATCAGAGTATTTTCCTCAAAAAAAGAGTGTCCTCTTCTTAACAGAAACCCTGATGTCAACTAATGAAAGAATCATTTTATCACCCCTCTCCTCTTGCACAAACATAATCTCTATTAATTGTACAACAGATGAAGTAGGGTTGTTATGCCCATTTTACACACAAGTAAACTGAGGCCTCTGAAGCCCAGAGCTAGCACTGGAAGACTTAGGATTGAAACCCAGTTTTTCTCACTCTGAGTCTAGTCTTCTTCCCCTTACCCAGTACACTACATTAGAGAACAAATATGTCCAAAATAAGGCTTGGAGAAATTTGCTCTCAGGTGAAGGGTTCCCTAACTGGGGAATTAGGGCATACTGCAGGCTACAAGCCTCTCTCTGAGGCCAACTCCAGAGCCAGTGGAGCAGTATTCTGCAGCAAAATCACAGATACTCAGATTCAGGAGGCCACTGGATTCCTGAGCCGTTTCCTTTAGGCACCAATTGAGACTCCACCTAGCTATCACTTTTGTTTTGTTTTTTAAACAAATTTTGCTTCTAGGTCTGACAACAGCCAAAAAAAAAAAACCACAGATACTGTTCTAGGTACAATTTGCAGATAAGCAAACTGAATATCAGAGAACTTAAGTGATTTGCACCATTAGTAAATGGCAGATGCTAAAAGGTAGACTTTCTGACTTCGTGCACTGTCAATGTCCTTCAGCCAAAGACCACCAGGACATGCCTGGGTTGATCAAATTGAGATTATTGTTCATTGCAACAAAGAGAGGCACCTCAATATCCCCACTATCTCCCTTGTGTTTGCCTTCATGGCACAAAGCAGTAAGCTCAACTTGTTTCACCCCAGGTGTGCTCCTTACGGTCTTGGGCAAAGTTCATCACCACCATTTTAAAAAATTGTTGAGTTCTCACAGGATGTTCGCAGTCTAAAAATGCACCTCTTCCAGGCTGAACACCTGCTTCCCTCATGTTTGCTCCCTATGATGCTAAGTTATATGCTTATCCCTCCAACTGGCACAGTTTCATGAGGGATATTTTAAAATTGCAGTGTACCCTTTGAGGAGCTTTGGACATGAACGAGAGATACTTTAGAACAAAAAGCAAAAGAAACCTTCATGAAGAGATTATTTTGTTTGTCTAAAAGAGAGATCAGTTGTTTGGTTTTTTTTTTTTTAAGTTAGGAGATAGCATCTCCTTGGTCTCTGTATTTGGGAGATTAATAAATGCTGCTTTTTTAACTATACAGCTTGACAAACTTGTGAAGGGTCCATTTTATATCAAAACCAACTATATGCCACTCTTTTTTGTGTGTGCATACCTCAAAATCTATATTTCTACAAGTTTATTTTCTTTCTTTACCCTGTAGAGGAAACATAATGAGCCCTTTTTGGTGATAATTACATATTTGACTGCAGCTGGCTCTCTTTCCTTTTCATTTTGTTCTATTCTACTTTCTTTTTCCTCTCTTGTGAAACTTTAAATATTAACTCTTCAAAAAATAATTTAGGTGTCTTGCATATACCCTAGGAATATCTAGTTCAAATAAAGTCAAATTTGTCTGAAAGAAAATTTTAAAGATTACTAAACCACATTACTTTTTGTGTGCACTGAGAAGTATATTTACATAATAGTCTTGTTACTATAGCTGTAAAAAAAAATAAGAAGAGGCTTTAGTTTCAGGATAAAGGAAGAATTTAGGGGGCACTTGGGCTGTGGCTGCCCTAGAAGGCTGCTGAGCAAGGAGGGGGAGGGGAAGGAGGGGGAGGAGGAGGGAAAGGAGAAGGAGGGGGAGGAAGGGGAGGGAGAGGAAGAGGAGGGGGAGAAGAAGAGGTAAGAGAAAGAATTTTGCTTTGATTCAATATCTTTAATATACTATACTGGTTTATTTAAGACTAGATTTAAATTGTTTGTAATTCAAACTTCCTAAATTTCCTACATTGGTTTGTTTGCTGTTGTTTTTTAAAGATTTTATTTATTTATTTGACAGAGATCACAAGTAGGCAGAGAGGCAGGCAGAGAGAGGGAGGGAGAAGCAGGCTCCCTGCTGAACAGAGAGCCAACTCGAGCTCAATCCAGGACCCTGAGATCATGACCAGAGCAGAAGGCAGAGGCTTAACCCACTGAGCCACCCAGGCACCCCTCCTACATTGGTTTTATGAATTAAATAACTTACCACTGATGTGGGAGCAGAAGGCAAGCTGAGGTCAAAGCACAAGCTGATCCTGCACACCACCCCCTGTCCCCTCCCGCTCCCCGCCAAGGTGGGGTAAGTGTGACATTGCTCCAGGAAACTCCCAACTGTCTTAAAGTTAATGCTTTGCTAGATGGAAAAACAACCTTAGCTTCACAACAGCAAGGCCTCCAGCATCCTGAGGGTAATTTTTAGCCTGTGAAAGTCCTTTTGGACACTTCCCATTTCCCTTACCTTCCCCAACACCCAAGTATATAATCAGCCATTCCTCACTACCACAGTGCAACAGCACTTTCTGCCCCATCCATCTCTGTGCTTTAATAAAATCACCTTTTTTTTTTTTTTTTGCACCAGAGACCTCTCAAGAACTCTTTCTTGGCTGTCAGCTCTGGACCTCACCAACATTCCAAAACTACATCACCACTGTTTCCAAAATGTGTTTAAATTGAAATTAGGTGTAGAAAATTGTATTCAACTAAATAGAATAGTAATAATGGATATCTTTTCAAAAGTTTAATATGACATTCTTAAAATGCTATAAATAATAAGAATTCAGTGTGCTAGCTAAATTATAATTTCCAGATTCTTAGATAATGTTAAGATCTTAGGGGTACCTGGGTGGCTAAGTCGGTTAAGTGTCTGCCTTTGGCTCAGGTCATGATCTCAGGGTCCTGGGATGGAGGCCTGTGTCTGGCTCTCTGCTCAGCGGGGAGCCTGCTTGTCCCTCTCACTCTACCCTGTGCTATCCCTCTCTCTCCCTCTCAAATAAATTTTTAAAAATAATTAAAAAACTTTAAGATCTGAGACCTGGGAAGTTAATTACAAATAATCTTTGGATGTCTGGATACATCCAAGAAGAAAAAAAAAATCCAGATAAAAGCATATTTATTCTTGTTTTTTTAATGGCAATCAACTAACAGAATATGCAAACACTTTTGAATGATTTTTTTTAAAGATTTTATTTTTTTTATTTTTTTTATTTTTTTTAATTTTTATTTTTATTTTTTTTCTTTTCAGCGTAACAGAATTCATAGTTTTACACCACACCCAGTGTTCCATGCAATGCGTGCCCTCCATAATACCCATCACCAGGCTCCCCCAACCTCCCACCCTCCCGCCCCTTCAAAACCCTCAGGTTATTTTTCAGAGTCCATAGTCTCTCATGGTTCATCTCCCCCCCAATTTCCCTCAACACCCTTCTCCTCTCCATCTCCCCATGTCCTCCGTGTTATTTGTTATGCTCCGCAAATAAGTGAAACCATATGATAATTGACTCTCTCTGCTTGACTTATTTCACTCAGCATAATCT